>LOJH01023319.1:0-19548 GCA_001685095.1 Ellobius talpinus | reverse complement strand
GGGCTTGCCAGCTGTGGGGTACTGGGTGGGACAGAAAACCCCAACAAGCAAGCCAGCCCCTCAGATACATACTAAGGATCATTGAGAAAAAGGCGTATGATTTATGAGATCAGGTACACATACATTTAAATATATGTGTGTGTGTGTACATGTGCACATGATTAATAAAAACCCAGATACAGATATTGAGCTTCAACCTGAAGGTCAGAAAAACAAAACAGCCAGTCATTGGCCCTTACCTCTACCTCAATCTGAAATGACAATCCTGCCTCCGGGAATCTCAGAATGAGGATGTGTCTGAGAGCTGTCTCCTCCCATTTTACAATTCTCTTTAGAGCTGGGATTAAATGTGCACCACTAGGATTAAAGGCATGTACTGTCAGGTTTCTATGGCAACTAGTATGGCTACTGGGATTAAAGGTGTGTGTCATCATTGCCTGGTCTGGGAGGCTGACCAGTGGGGCTGTTTTACTCTCTGATCTTCAGGCAATCTTTATTTATTAAAATATAAATGAAATATAACTACGTGTATATATAATTTCTGATATGTATACATTATATACCTAAAACATGAATGAGCTAATTCATAGGTAACATTGTGATAATTAAGCTAATGCAGTAAATTTGGGACATTGTTATTTATTGATTTTCTGAGGAATAAGTAACCTTACTAGATCTTTAGCTACTCTCTTGTCAATTAATGCACACATAAGCAATAAGTTTAGGAACAATAATAACATACAAAGGATGTGTGATTGTTTATGGAATTTTGGTGTATAAAAAAGCCAGAAAGGGAGGGCACAGTAGCCACTTCTCCATCCAAAAGAATTTCATTACTAGTAAGGTAGTTGTCTACATAAAGACACCTGATTATGTCCTGTCCCATGCTGCAAGCCATAACTCATGCTCTAGTCCCTAACTGACCAAGAAAACAATGAAATGGACCACAAAGTGGGTAATTCTGTGTTAATATATGTATGACTAGTGATCATAAGATTACAGCTACAGAAAGGATTAGGGAGCAGCCCAAACCCAGCTCCCAGTGTTAGACATTATCTAGGTGAGCAAAAGCATAGACATGTACACAGGTTTTGGCATCACTCTTTAACACATGGTTTCCATCCTTCTCAAACACTGCTTTGTTCCTTAAATATTGCCTCTATAGCAACAGAGAGTTTTCATATCATAATTACTCCATAACATACTATTATTTTTTTCCAAATGTGGGTATTGATCTCTACTCTCTTAATCTCATATATGCAAAAAGCATAAATAGCTACAGTTCAGAAATAAATTAAGAGGAGAACAACAAAAGAAACCATGAAAAGTAACATGGTAATAAATTTGATTGTAAGTGGTTCTTCATGTTTAATGTGGATATGTATAGAAAGATTAGATGGTATTTTTCTGATATGGTAAAAGAATAAAACACTAGTTTATTAGCTGTAACTGGAGAAAATACCTTGCTAAAATTCATCTTTTTCTGAATGAAAAAAATAAAGTTATTTATACTTTGTTTTTTAAATTATGTTATGGGAGCCAGTAGCAGAGGTGTCGCTCAGCATTTTGTCAGAAATACATAAATAACATCAGTTGTATAGACCTCACTCTTCTCCCCACTACATATGAATTTGACTTTTTATCAGGATTCCTACTATAAGAATTTTTCACATTAAATTTTTATATACACTACTTTGGATTACCAAAAACTTTATTTTTTATTATTAGTATTTTCTTGCTTTTCTCAAAATTAACTCCTTCTCAAAGACACTGAAAATATCTAGGAAGTCATCAGAACATATTCCCAGAAATAAGACATATATAAGTGAATTCAAAACCCACTAAAATACAATAAACAACACAGACATATTATATATAAGACAAACTTCAAAATGATTTTTTTGGGGGTTGAGGAGAGGTTTTGAGACAGGATTTCTCTGTGACTTTGGGGCCTGTCTTAGAACTAGCTCTTGTAGACCAGGCTGGCCACAAACTCACAGAGATCTGCCTGCCTGTACCTCACAAGTGTAATGGTCTGTCCTGTCCTTTTAAGAAACAAGCCCCACCCACTCCCTTCCTCCCCTCCCCCATTAGCCAGGGCAAGTGGATCTTCCTTCAGCTTCTAGCCTGCGAGCTCATCCCTTCTGCTTCTTTCCCAAAGAGGTAGCTTCTCCTCTCCTCTTCCCCCTCTGTCTCTCTCTGTCTCTATCTCTGTCTCTCTCTCTGTCTCTGTGCCTCTCTCTCCTCTTCCCCCTTCTTCCTCCATTTCCCTTTTCCCTTCCCCCTCCATAACCCACTAAATAAATATCCACTTTCTCGGCTTGGTGTCTGTTTCTCTCACCTGCTACATGGCTCCCTACCTGGGACCCGCTGCCCTTTGTGGCCCATGGGCCCCTCAGGGAACAATGTGTTTTAGTTTTACATTATGTTGGTGCTCTGTGACTCAGCCAGCCTCTCTCCACATTCCCTCCCACCCACACGCAGGCTGGTTGAGGGCACATGGAACCCTGGGTTCTAGAACCAGGTTTCTTTACAACAGCCCTGTGTTCTATCTTCCTAAATGCCAACTTCTACACACACCAACTTTGGTGGTGAGTTTTCCCCTTCCAGTCAGTCAACTACAGCCTTCAAGGTTGAAGCCCTTTGCTGACATTTATCTCTGATTGCTTCCCATAGCTAAAAATGTGACTGGGCTAACCAGTAAATGCGCTGTGTGGTGCATTTGATTTGGGGTCTGTGGTCCCTTGGATTTTTCTTTCCTTTTTCTTTTTTTTCTTTTTTCTTGTCTTTTGGACTACTCATAAGTAGACTACTATGCCTTGACAGACCTCTAGGAGCAGCCTCTAGCCTTTGGCTTCTGAGTCACCTGAACCTGGAGCCAGTCAGGCTACATTAACAACCTGCCTGTAGAGAGGAGACATCCTCCTATAGGCCCTGTAGTGTCACTGTTTTTGTGGGTTTTCACACTTTCAGTGTGGAATATAAACCCTCAAACTATCAACCACCTGCCTGTGAATGCTCTGCTGGTGTCCCACCAGCTCTGCTTTTCCTCAAACTATCCCTGCTACCACTACTGCTGGTCCTGCGGAAACCAAAAAGATTAGTCGAATCCACAAGGCAGCCATTTCCAATTCCAGTCTTTGCTCCTCGCTGCAGCTTGTGGTGCTGTGGCTCAGCGACAGGGTGCATCACGCCTTTAAGTCTCTCTTATTATATTTAAAATTCCCATGGCTCAAAAATGTGGCTTCTCCATACAACATGTGACTGTCACCATTTTGACTGAGGTCAGTTGAACTTACCACCAACTTAACTGAGGCCGGGTGATTTCACTATCTTAACTGAGAGCCAGGTCAGATAACCATGTCCCGCCATATTTACTGAGGTATTCCCTGTTTTGTTCCCAATGGCTGACTCTGTTGCATGTATATTTTATGCAGTGGCATGCCTTTGGTAGGGCCCACCAAGAGCATCTACTTCATCCAATTCCTGCTTACTGTGTGTGTGCATACATGTAACTTAAATGCACCTGTTTATTGTTAAATATTATAATTTTCTGTTTATTGTATCTCATTCCAGACTAGAAAGCTATAAGTCTCGTGTTTTAAATTGGTATGTACTTTTAAGTCTCTTATTCCAACCCTGCTTTACCTGTTGAGAGCCAGTACAGTCAAACTCAGATCCAGCTCTTCAGGCAGATTCTATGCTGTAGTTATAGCTCATCTATACCCAGTAAACAGCTCTCAACTGCTCAGAGATCTGGGGAATATGGCATTTAAATGCTTAATTATTAAAAGAATTTCATAACAAAAAGAGACAAGTTAGCTCCTAGCAGCAGCACTCTACTGCCCCCAAAGGAGACAGAAGACAAATGGGCACAATATAACATTCATCCACAATTTGCTTCAACTGCCAAGCACTGAGTACTGGGCAAAACAGCCTTAAATCTAAACTGAAGATCTCCGGACGTGGACAGAATCACTAGTATCAACAGCCTAGCCACTCAGGTCAAGGTAGGCTAGTCTCCCTATAGATTTCTTAGCTCACAAGATCTTCTGAAGCCTGGAAGACCCTGTGCTATACAGTAAAAGGCAAATATGACCCTCAGTGAACATGGAAGACCCTGAGGAGTAGCTCTAGGTACCAAACAAGTAAGTTCTCTGTTGCTCAATAACTCAAGTAAAATTTTATCCTTCTCAATAATCTCTGATGCAGTTTGATAGCTGAGAGGTTTTGTCATTTAAAAGGACAGCCTTACCAAACAAGTTTCAGTAAGCTACAAGCTAACAAAATTCTCTCATGATGCCTTTCATAGTCTTAAACATTACTTTTCATTATGCAAAATATCTGTCACAGTCATTCTGCTCCTATTTAAAACTTATGTTTTCACAAACACAAAGAACTCTTGTGAGTTCCAGGGAGCTGAATTGAAGGGTCCACCTTAAAGAGATTCAATTCCCTGGTCCTAAATTTTTTTCCTAAACTTAACTTGTCTTCTGTTCTGCCAATACCTTAAACAGTTGTAAGAGACACCAGACATTTCTATACCACAAACATCAGAGAGAAACAAAGATATCAGCTACCCCAGGATGTGATGAGCACCCAGCTTTCTAAGATTCCCCCACAAAACAATGTCCACAAATAAGCAGGAAGCAGTCTTGAGAATCTGATGCCCCAATTCCTTTAACCTGTTGTTCCTATCCTCCCACCTTTTTACTATAAAAAAGAGATGGGAATGAAATGGTCTGTCCTGTCCCTTTAAAAGACAAGTCCCAACCACTCCCTTCCCCCACCCCCTCCATCTAGGCAAGCAGATCTTCCTTCCACTTCCAGCCTGTGAGCTCTTCCTTTTCTGCCTCTCTCCCAAAGAGGTAGCTTCTCCTCTCCTCTCCCTTTCCCCCTCTCTCTGTTTCTCTTTCTCTCTCTCTCTGTCTCCCTTTCCTCATCCCCCTTCTTCCCTCCCTCTTCCCTTTCCCTTCTATAACCCACTAAATAAATACCCACTCTCAGCATGGCATGCCTATTCGTCTCTGTCTCTCACCTGCCAACCCGCCAAGGTCTCTCACCCACTGTGTGACTCCCTGCCTCATGGCCTGCTGCCCCTTATGGGGCCCTCAGGGAAAAGCACTGTTTTATTTTTACCATTACACCAAGTGCTGGGATTAAAGGCATGCAGCACCACCACCCAGCTTCAAAATGATTTTTCAAAGCATATAAAACAATGTACATATACATATTTTTCAGGCAAATTTTACATAAGTACCAAAGTAATGAATAAGCTTTTATCATTGAGAAGTGGCTATTGTTTACTAAAATATAATTAGATTTAGCATGCAATCAATGAAAATGAATAGCAAGTATCAACCACCCACACATTGATGTTAATTTGGGTGAAATTTATTTTCATTTTCTTTTTAAATAATTGCATTCTGTTGAAGAATAGAGGGTTCTCAAAATTTAGCACAGAGAAATAAAATGCTTGTTATATATAATTATAATTAGTCAGGGATTAAAAACTGAAATCTGAGTTGATTAGAATTTATCTTGATTAGTAAAGAAAATCCAACCTTGTCCCCAGAGTTTTGGTCAGGCTATTACATTTCCTTTTGCTTCTGACTCTCCCAATCAGAAGAATACAAGAATACCAGTGCTGGCACAGGATAAGCCAGGATGAAAGGCACATGATCAGCAATTAATTATCTGGGGATTATTTGAAACTCCTGGCTATAGAAAACATCTTATATTTAAAAATCCTTCAGTGTCAGCATTACAAGAAATATTCAGAAAATATTAAGATGATTCTGGTATTGGGCCTGACCATCTATTAAGATGCAATGTGCACTGTTAACTACAAGTCAAGTCTAGTAATAGAAGCAGGGATGGCAAGCCAGTGTGGCTTCTCTGCTACCACACCATCATCATGCCAGCCAGTGCATTTGGCTTAGCATCAGACAGTTATGCAGATGTTGCACAAAAATAATTAAAAATTCTAATTGATTTTTAGTTGACAGAGGGTATGCCAGATGTTGCACAGTGAGCTTGGGCCATTATTCCATTATTAAGAAATTCTGGAAAGAATGTTAACTTACTTGCAATTTTGGTAAAACAGCTATGAGACAAGTGATTTACCTGTCAATGCACTTGAAATATTGAAAAGTCCCTTATCTTTTAATTATATTATGTAAAGTTAAAGAATTAAGAATAAAATAACTGAAGTGGGAGAATTATTTTCTTTATGAATGACTCTTTCTTAAAATGTTGTCAAAATAAACTAAAGTTTCCTAATGCTTAGACACTTTGCTTCTCAATTTTAAATCTACCAAGATTCTTTACAATTTCACCATCAAATGTGTACAATTCCTTCAGTTTCCTAGCGATATCATCACTTCATGCTTAATGACCTTCTCTCCAGCCACCCACAGTAACATAGTCTGGAATTCTTCCTTACTCGACTTATAACTATCTAAGTGCAGCCCATCACCATGATCTCTAATTTAAAGACATCCCCATTATACAAGCTTGCATGCTTCCTAGGTAACGTGGGTCTTATAATTCATGTGGTCATCAGTATGATCTGCATTTCCCTTTCCCTGGTTGCTATTTTTGCCAAAAGAATCCAAAGTTTCAACAATCCCTGTATTTACTTCAAACCATCAAAAAGCTTTCTTCTGATTCTAGTTTTTACTGGGAAAGGACAGTCACCATGAAGTGTCCTGCCTAATTAAAGGACTGTCTGCCATTCTGAGGTCTGAACTAGGAATCACTGCTTGTTGCATCTCCATTCTATTCCCTTGCGATCTTGTTCAAAAGTGGAGGGCTCTCTTTCTGCCTGCCTTTTTGCTGATTTTCTTTCCTTTTTTAATTTCTGACATCACTAGAATGGCCTCTTCCCTCAATTTCCTCCACAGCACTTCCTGTTTCCACAGCTGCTGGACCCCTCCTTCTGGGTCACCATTTTCTCCATGCTTTGGCTCTCACAAATTCATGTCTGGACTGGCTTTCCAAAGTTTCCTAAGTGATATATTCTACTTTTCTCAAGTGTTTGGTTCTCAATGGAAAAGGTGCTTCAAAAACAAAGTAATTCCTTTGTTGGAATGTGTAGTGAGTGCAAACTCACTCAGTTTCTTATGTGTCCCAACAATGTAGGGTCACTTAAGAAAGTAGCTTTTCATCAGGTCATCACTTGCTCTCACACTCTTGTGAAAAAGCCCAGAGGCCGAGCAGTGGGGCGCTCGCCTTTAATCCTAGTACTGGAGAGGCTGGCCTGGTCAGCTAGAGCCATTACACAGAGAAACAGTGTCTCAAAAAACAATAAAAAATAAATAAATCAATAAATAAATCAATAAATAAAAACAAGGCCGGGCAGCAGTGGTGCTCACCTTTAATCCCAGCACTCAGGAGGCAGAGGCGGGTGAATCTCTGAGTTTGAGGTCAGCCTGGTCTACAAGAGCTAGTTCTAAGGACAGGCTCCAAAGCTACAGAGAAACCCTGTCTTGAAAAAAAAAAAACAAGCCCAGGATGTAGCATTTAACATATTTAGAGTATTCTCAGGATGGAGAAGAACATGTAAAAATAACACTGAAGAGCAGAAAAATAAGCAAAGAATCCATGAGCACTTTGTAGTCACAATGCAAATGAATGTAGACTGAGGCATGTGGCCACTGAAAATAACACTGACTCATGCCATTTAAGTCACTCTTCCAAAATATTAATAAATTTTCTATGAATAATAATTGAGTATTAGTGGCCATTAAGCAATAGAATTTTTAACTTTTCAAATATATTTTGTGACTATATTTCCCCACAGCAATGGTGTGAGTAAGTTGTGGGCACAAGGGATAGATACAGACTATGTCTTGGTTTGGTAGCTGTTTCACCTGAAACAGGTCCTAGGTTCATTTCCCTAATGTAAGTTAATAGAGTGAAACGTGTTAAATAAAAATCACAAGACTGTGAAGTGCTAGGTACCAGGAACACTTCCTGACACACAAGATGTGCTCAGCGAATGTCAGGGAGCCTTGTTTGCTGTTTCCATCAATAACTGCTCAAGTGTTCATGTGCTGCAAGGCATGTACTGTGACACGCGACACGTCACCACAGTGATTTACCCACAGCTCCATTGAAAATGCCCCACCTATATAGCAGTGTGCTTCAGGCTTGTGTAACTGGAACATTTAATAAAAGTCTCAAGGAAGTTTTCAAATGTTTCAGGATGATCAACTAGGCATAGATATACTCTCCTTCCTCCTGTCTTTGAGTCAGCTACTGAAATACCAACAAGAGAGAAAAATGCCCACTTTTGTGAGAATACAGAAAGTAACTCTGAAATAGAAAGGTGGATTATCCCAAGCAGAGAGAGAGCCAGAAGTACTTTAGGACAAAAAGCTTACTCTAAATGGATGTTATTTTTCTCTTCAGTAAAAAAAAAAAAAAAATTCTCTTTTCTCCTATTCATCCACACCTGGGAAATAGGAAGGGCAACCGGCAATCCTGGCCACCCATCTGCACTTTCTTTCAATCATGTGCTCAGCATAGTCACTCAAGGGAAGTAATAGCAAAGGAACTGAGACAAACCTCCTTTCACCCCTCATAAGTCCAAGCAGCAAACACTGAAAAAGAATAGGGCAACACAAGAGGAAACAGGAAACAAAGATAGCAGGCTGCAACACACTCCACTCTGTCCTTCCCACCTCCATTTTATTGGCACACTAATTTTCATTGTGCATGCAGAGACAGGATGCCAGTGAGGTAATCAGGGTTAAGGAGGACCACAAAGTGAGTCCTGCTGCAACAGAATGGCTTTGCTTACAAAGAGGAAGTTTCCATTTTCCCTGCTCCCTTCATTTTTGACCATTTCCCAGCTCAAGAGGTCACAGTCAGATGATTGCCGTCTTCAGATCAGAGAGGCCTCACCAGAGCTCGCCCATGTCAAGATTCAGGGCTTTCAGTCTCCAGGACTGAGAAAGTAATTGATGTTCATTTAACACACCAAGTTTATCAGATCTGGGCAATTTTTGGGGGGGTCTTTTATGGCAACCCACCCTATACACTAATAGAAAGCAAGTTATAATTGACATCATTGGTGATTCAAAACTATACACTTCATATATGAAAATATCACTTTAAAGGAGTAGAGAATAACCTTAAATTACAACTTTGAAAATGTATTTTCATTTGTATCAAAATACAAATTAAGTCCACTTAAATACTGAAAGAAAAGCAGAGAAAATCCCAGTTAAAAGAATTCCCCAGTTTAAAGAAGATCAAAACAATGGAATTCAACTTTTTGTAAGAAAAGAGACAAGATCAATATTTGAATTTTACTACCATGGATCAAATATTTGTGACAACCAAAGAATTTCTACGTTGAAATCCTAACCCCAAGCATGATATTAGGAAGTGGGACCTTAGGAAAGGGCCAGCAAGCTCTTCCACCATCCATGGTAAAGCTACCATCCATGTCAGAACTTGGCCCCCACAGACACCACTTCTGTGAACTCCCAATCCAGGACTTCCCAGCCCAGCCCTGACAAATGAATAAGCTGCGGATTTTTGCAAACTTCAGTTCAGAATACAGCTTAAATTCTGAATTAACTAATACAATGACACACATTTACACACACCCATCCTACAACAAAGGAAGATAAATGAGACATGCAAAGGAATATCTAAGTTATGACAATGAACTCTACTGAGGCTTGATGCAGGAGTATGCAGAATGAAAAACTAAAATAAAATGCTCTCACCAAACTATGTGTGGCTTAGTTTCTGAACATGGGCCAACAAAAATTCCATCAAAATACAGCCTGCCCATTCTCACCTTAGAGTGAAATTCTGTTGGCATTTGACTTATTAAGAGCTCTAAAATCGCCAGGCAGTGGTAGCACACACCTTTAATCCCAGCACTTGGCAGTGGCAGGCAGATCTCTGTGAGTTCAAGGCCAGACTGGTCTGCAAGAGCTAGTTCCAGAATAGGTCCCAAAGCTACAGAGAAACCCTGTCCTGAAAATCAAAAAACAAAAACAAAACAAACAAACAAACAAACAAAAGACCATGGGCAAACATGAGAAGATGACTTTGAATGCTGGTTCTTGAGCTAACGATAGATCAATGAAATATTAGATCAAAATAATGGAATTAAAGATATGTAAGAATTTAGAAATTGTACTTTTCATGCTTTTTTTCTTTCAATCTCTAGGAAAACTTTTTAAAGCATTTAGTTTTGTTTTATGTGTATAGGTGTTTTACCTGTATGTATGTATGTGCACAATATGTGTACCCATGGCAGCTAAAAGAGAATGCAGATCCCCTGTATCTAGTGAACTTCTGTAACTGCAATGTGGGGCTGAGGCTCTGACCCAGGTCCTCTAGAAGAGCAGTCATTGCTCCTAACTGATCAGCCATCTCTCTAGACCTGCAGAGGACAGTTTTACTCAAACAAAAAAGGCTTTAAAAAGGAGATGTTGATTTGATCAAAGATAGGATACTAACAAAGAGAGATTTCAGTCTGACAGCTGGCCAGAAGAACCAGTGGGAAGTCATAACGTTTGAGCACATTCAAGATACAACAGAGCGAGATACGTAGTTATGCCACAGATGGCCTACTTTCCCCACGAAAGGAATCAGAAAGGAAAAACTTATAAATTCTTTAAAAAAGGGCAATAGTATTTAAAATGTTTTTGTTGAAATAAAGCAAATGAATTTATGGCAAAATTATAAACATAAGACATCTTGGAATGAGAATCCTCTCACTCTTCATTAACCATGATCTTCCTGAGACAGCAACATTTTGTTCCAGTTGAAGAAATGTGTATTGTTTTGCATGAACATGTTCATAATGCCTAGACAGTGCTATTTAGCAATCTTAACATTAAAATTAAACTTATTAAAATTGTTTCAGGGAGCTAGAGAGATGGCTCAGAGGTTAAGAGCACTGGCTGCTCTTTCAGCGGTCCTGAGTTCATTTCCTAGCACCCACATGGTGGCTCACAACCATCTATAATGAGATTGATGCCATCTTCTAGCATGTAGGCATACATGCAGACAGAACACTGTATGCAAAATTAATAAATAAATCTTAAAATTGCTTCATAATGAATAGATAGTAAAAATCTTAATTATTATAGCTAATACCTATGCTATTACCTGAAGCTATTAATGTACTAATACACAGAATTTAGGATGCAAACAGAAACTGGTAACAATTTAGTGTGTATTAATTTCCTTATCATTGTAAACAAAAGTAAAAAGAGGTGGCTACTAAAAAAATGCTAACTCTACTAATTAAACTGGTAAAGGAAATATAATAAATACAGAAGAACAAACTCAAGAAGAACCATTTTTAATTCTACTGGGGAGAAAACACTTCCCCCCTAAAGTTAGCATAACAAGAACTGCAGAAAACTTAGTCTGTTACCACACAATTGAAAACAGAAGGAGGCCAAGTCACTGTTGTGCTAAAGGACAGGAAATAAGAACACAGAGAGAATTGCTAGTTGTGTACTTATATTGTTAAGTTTTGATGCAAACTTTCTTAACATTACTTTACAACCAAGTTCATTCTTATGGTGTGTTGTTTGAAACGTATATGTACTATTTTCCCATGAAGAATAAATAGCAAACTTTGCTCGTTCGACCAGTGAAGAGACAATTTATAATCATTTCTTTTGTTCTCCATAAATATCTAACATTCCAATATTTCAGTGGCATGCTAAATTCAAAATATTTCATTCATTATATTACAGAATGCCTTAAGATCCATATTCCTTTTATCTTACAGCAAGTTGCTTTCAGAAATACAAAGGAAATGTAAATAGAGTAGACTTTTAATGCAGTTTTACATTTCTAACTTTTAAAAATGTGCTAATTAGAAGTACAATTCTTATAATATATAATCAATATATGACTGTCATGTGTCTGTGCTCCAGCAAAAAGGGTAGGAAACTGCATGCATGTTAATCATTGTAGCTCAGTTAACTTTGTAACTATTTTCATAAAAGTAGTATTTATGGTTAATACCACAAAATACAATAAATATATGCAAACTGAAAACATAGTAACATAATACTGAGGCTAAAATACTAATTTTTACACACAAAAGTAATATAAGACTAATTATATTAAGTGTTCCCATGTTGAAAAGGAGCTAATTTTTGTCCTTGTAGTAGCAGAAGTATATATTTATGTATTTGTAATTAGAAAACCATGGTCTCTCTGAATCCTTAATCTAATGCCCCGCTGGAAAATTACATTTTTATGTTTAAAAAGCCAATGGAAATTTACAAGATTTGAGCTATTTTTAGCCTTGTTATACTTGTTAAACCTCTCTTACTGTGAGAGCAATTAAGATAAAAATACAAGAACTCTAATCTTACATATATACTGAGGAACTGTTTAAGTACAACCAGTGGAACCTGGTTTGTGGTTTAAATTGTTAAGAAGTCACACAGGCAAATAGAAACACTTGTGTTATGCCTGTCAACTTTCTAAGTGAAAAATTTCCTCTTGTTTCTCTTTAAAATTTCTTGCAGTTAGCAGTGGGAGAAGTGATGAAATTGACAACAATTTCATAAAGCCTCTGAAACCCCGCATGGCATATTGTCTTCTTGAGGCTAAAGGTTCAGATATTTGCTAACTTTGTACAATAAAAGTAGCACAACCACTAATATTGAATCGAAAAACTATATAATTCACAGGTGACTTAAGACGACAATTCTTCCTCCCTCTCCATCTTCTACTTCTTTTTTAAGACAAATACAGAAAATCATGGTTCAGGATTACAGTTGTTATTTTGCTCAAAAGAAGACAGGCATAGAACAACTACTTGCACTCATCTTATTTTGAAACAACAAATGTTATTTTGTGCACTTTGTGAAGATGAAGATTTTTTTTAATTTATTTTAACTGTTCCATCAGTTTTGGTCTTACTATAAAACTCAACTCAGAAGAGCTTGCATTTCTTGATTCATAACACATAACTACCACACAAACTGATCAACTAAATCTCTGAAGAATGAAAAGTATCTACAATTTTGAGCTATTTTTAGTATTTATAAATTAATATATTTATTATTATTATTATTAATATTATCTATGTCACAAAACTTCCAATATTTTTTTAATATTATCTATGTCACAAAACTTCCAATAATTTTTTCATCATAGAAACATCTTTTTATCCTCCAACAGTGATTTTTTGAAGGACAGCTGGGCTCGCATAACTGTTCTACATGTTTAATTTCTAGAACTTGTTAGTGTGGTGCCCTAAGGACAGAAATGGAGAGTGTAAGATCATTTTTCAGTTACTTTTCCAGTTGCCATTATGTTTATTTTCATTTGATCACAAGAATCTGTGAGAAATTAATACAATTTTGACTCATGCCTTTTAATTAGCATGATAACATACATTGTACTCAAAATGTTGAAAAGAAAATTTCTTACATATTACCTAGAAAAACCACATATCCTTTAGAAAGTAAATCATGTAAAAACATTCATAATTAGTATTTCATTGTATTCCCTTGATTTAGCCTCAAAAGAGGAACAAGACAAACTACTTAAATGGTTTATAACTTTCCAGTTTTTCAAAACTGCCCCAAAATGCATTTTGATAAATTTAGAAGGAGTAGGGGGTATGGTACACATGTGGTGTATATCAATAGACCTAAAAATAACAGAAGGAACTGAGGGAAGGTAGAGCTTAAAAGTTATGATGGCAGAGGCACAGATCCAGGGCAGATTTAAGATAAACAGTGACGCTGATCATCACACAATGATCGGACCAGCAGAATCAAATTATTGGAGGTGACTTCTCAGAAAACAAACAACTGTTTTTAATATTTTAAAGACTATTAAGTACATTCAAAACAGTATGCTGATTCTTAAGCATTTTACTTCAGAGTAAGATTTTTGACTTCAGTTATAACATGGTAACATGATCTGTACTGTTCTGGCCACCCAGCAGATAAATGTGTGTAGACATGAAGAATGAAAATGGGAATAGTACAATGTGGGCCTGTGTATGTGCTGTGTAGGATGTAGACAATGGAATAAAATGCACATAAATGCTCTGAGGAAAAGCAAGATCTGAGTGAAGAGACTACAGAAATAACCCTCCAAGGAAAAACAGTCACTTAATAGATAAGATTTGAATGAAGACACATTAGATGTAGAGAACAAATGACCAAACACTAAAGAAAAATATTAATATGCTTGATTTAAGCATAATATTCTGATATAAGTTAAAATGAAAGGTAGAAAAATTAAAAAAAGATAGCTTTAAACAAGAAAAAAGAATTTGTTGTAAGTCAAAGTATTAATTAAAGTTGTTAGGAATTAAAACTGTAAACTTGAAGTTGTTGGCTTTAAAACATAATGTCTTGCTCATATTTAAGACTATTTCAGGAGGAACAAGAGTGAACCTGGAAGACATTGTGCTAAATGAAATTAACTAGGTACAGAAACACAAACACTTTGTTTTACCTAGAGTACTATTCGACTTTCAACATCTTATTTTTGCATTTTAATTTTACAATCACATTCTGATTTCAGAGGCTTGCCTCAAATTTGCAAAGCAAAAGGAAACAAAAAGGATTACATTAAATTAAAAAACTTACGTGAAGAAAGAAGCAAACCAGGTATTCATTGACATACAAGCAAAGGGAATGTGATACAGGAACAAACAACTGAACAAGTATTCAGACATTTTGTAACTAGATTATGCTATCTAACTTCATTCTTCCATGCATAGACCTCAGTTTGATCAGCGTTTGTTAAAGAAAATGCCATTTTCCTATTATCTGTTCTTCACTTTTTGGCTAAAAACCAGTTGATCACCTGTATAGACTGACCTCTACAGTCTGTTCCTTTGGTCTATGTGTCTACTCTCTTGCAGAACATTTCTATTAAAAAAAAAAACTTTTGTAGACTACTGTTAGGTCAGACAGTGTAACTTGCTTCTCATATCATATTCAAAGTGAAATAAAAGACTGGAGATAACATATCTCAGTGGTGAGTGCTTACCCAGCGCACAGAAGGTCCCATCCTCAGCCTACAGTGCAGGAAAAGGTCAATTCAAAAACACCAAAGACTTAATATAACTAGAAACAGAAAAATTATTAGAAGGAAATTTAAGAAGAAAAGTCCTTTGAGATTAGTATGAGGAAAAGACATTTTTGGATAGGAATACAAGTTCATAAGAATTTAAAATTCACTGGGCAGTGGTGGCAAATGTCTTTAATCCCAGCACTCGGAAGGCAGAGGCAGGTTGATCTCTGTAAGTTCAAGACCAACCTGGTCTAAAACGCAAGTTTCAGGACAGGATCCAATGCTACACAGAGAAACCCTGTCCTGAAAAACCAACAAAAAATATTTAAATTCTGCAACAAAGGGTATAGAAAATTATAGGAAAATTGTTTCAAGTATACATTATAAAATTCCTATCTGAATATTATGTTATAGGTCTATTCTCAGAATATGTTTAGAAAAACACAGAAATGAGAAGAACTCTCTAAAAGAAATGGAAAAAGCTTTTTAAAGCTTTTAACTCCATATGTAAAAGTTAAAGACCACAAGAAAATTTAAAATACAATGACAGGAAAATATTTGCAGTTACAACATAGTAAAAAAATTCTTTCAGAAGGAGAAACCAATAGAATATTCTCAAATAAACAAAATATTTAAGCACCAAATACACAGAGAAGAACAGAATGGCTTTTATAGTGATTTTCAACCTCAAAATCAAAGTTGTCCTAAATACCAATAACCTATCAGATTGATACAACTACAAAGAAATAAATTTAATAGGACAACAAAACTAGTACAAAATCTTTAAATGGGGAAATCCCAATATTATTAACTGTAGTGCTTTGAATAAAAATGCCCCTTTGGGCTTATATATTTGAGTCCTTAATTGCCAGGGAGTGACCCATTAGAAAGGATTATAAGGATTAGGAGGTATGGCCTTGTTGGAGGAAGTGTGTCCTTGGGAGAAAGGTTTTGAATTTTGAAAATCCTACACCAGGTACAGCCTCTTTTTCTGCCAATATATAAGTATGGAGATTTCTCAGCCACTGCTCCAGCACCTGCCTGCATGCCACCATACTCCTCACGTTGATGATAATGGACTAAATCTCTGACACTGCAAGCAAGTCCCCACTTAAACACTTTCTTTGATGAGAGTTGCCTTTGTCATGGTGTCTCTTCACAGCAAGAGAACAATGACTATGACATCACCCATTAATATTAACACTAATCTCAGAATATTCATATGCAGGTCTTTCCCCTACAATTTATATGCCCCCAAACATTAGGATACACAATTCACTGTAAGCAACAAAAGGATTAAGGAAAATTTTGGTACATATGCTTTAATAAATTAAGTGCATTTTGTTATATTGTTTACTGTATTAGGTGAATAAATGGATGGATATTAGTTATTTGAGGAAATCTTTTATACACCAATATGTAAAGACCTTCCATAACATACAAACAAAAATATTAGAAATAACTAAAAATGTGCTAAACATTTGGTACATAGGGCTCTCATAAACATATATCACAGTTCCTTGATAAATAAATACTTGGATGGATGGCTACACATAATATCCTAAATGGCTACTTCCAGGTGAAATGTGGAGACTAGGTGAAGTCAGAACCAAGGAGGGAGGGGAGATTTGCATTGTGTATCCAATTTTATATTTATGTTTGCATTCCATAGGGTGTTGCAATTTACTCCTTTGATTAAAAATCTGCCTTAATTTAAAGCACACTTCTTCAATATGGAAAAATAGGATGATTTAAAAGTCATTTATACTATTCTTTAAAGTTTCACATAGTTATAATTAAAATATTTACATTCACTGAAAGCCCTAACATTGGACATCAGTTTTAAAAGAAGCCATTTTTACATGATAAATAACTGTAAGATATTCAAAAAGAAAATACATTATAAACTTGTGTAGAGTAACTAAATATTCATTTTCAAAGCAAAGTGCTATGTTGTATTCGATATTGTTTCTCTTTCAATGAAACAAAGAAATAAAATAAAGAATCCATCCTGACTATTTTTATGAGGAAAATTGCATTTCGGGAACTCTTCTCTATTTTATCATTTTGAGACTATAAAAGGGCGATATTGCCAACACACTATTTTGTCAATGATATTGTCATAGGAAGAAACTATATCAATGATGTATTAGGTTATCTTCTGATAATGATTTTTTAAAAGAGCCCTGAGGTTATTACTTAAATAGAAAAAGTAAATGAAATTTACTTTGAATTCTAAAGGGAGAGTCACAATAAAATACATTATTTTAATCTATGTTCCATAGGTGAGGTGTAATCTGTTTCTGTTAGCCTCAGGTTCCTTTCCCTCTCTCCTCCCACTCCATAAGCAAAGAAATGTAACTGCATTACACACGATTTTCAATAGCAATTTAAATTCCCAAAGGGTATTTAAACCTCACATTCATTAAACAACTTTATTTCTCTGGCTCTCTAAAGGCAGAAGGCAGGAGAGAAACCTCTGGTAAGGTAGTTATGACTCCTGCTCACCATCCCATGTTTTGTCTTATTCCTGTGTGGGTTTTGTTTTCAGTAATTCATCTGTTTTCATGTTAAGAGAATATCAAAAACAGAAATGCTAAGATGTCTCCATTAAAGTCCTTTCACCTAATTCTGTCTCTGTTGTATGTATTCATAGTAATAATCACCAATGTCAACTGTTATTGTCTTAACCTAGTATTTCTTCCCCAAAGAATGGAGTTCATTTTTCTTGCACAGTGACTAATATTGGTTGCATATTAGTTTAATTCAATTATTTTTACTATATGTCCATATATGTCATCATGGATATTCAACCTGAAACTTACATGCAACTTTTTGATTCATATTTTGGCGTTAGGAATACATACAAAATGAATAAAATAGTTCTCTGACTTCTAATTTTACCACAGCAAGGTCAAAGTGACCAAACAGAAAGAGCTGTTTCTCCACAGTCAATGAAAGCAGAAGACACTTGTAATTCTGATCCGCAACATCAGAGACAGAACATGGAGGGACAATGACAGAGGACCACTAACGAGCAAAATTGAACAAACAACTCAGGTAAAGGCCCCAAACCAGACCTGAAGAAACAGTCAGGTTAGAGAGTCCTTGTTCACAAAGAAGTTGCATGTCTTCCAAATAATTGAACTCTAGAGGCTCTATACTCAAAGACCTCAGTTCACAGCAATGTAAGTGCGGATTATAGACAAAATGAAAAAGTGGCACTCTAAACTAAAGAGCGCTTCTTCCCAGACAAACTCTCCTTGAGGCAGCTCTTGGATTCCAGAAGCCAGTCTTTGTTTCTAGAAGTTTCAGGAGGAAATTTAATCCTCAAAGCAAAACCTAGAAGTACTAGTACTTGGTATGCCAAAATTAAAACGACATTTGTTTATTTTGCTATCATATTGCACAAAGTCATCATAAATGTATTGTTCTTGAACATAATACTGAACCAGTGGTCATCAAACAAGAAATGATAACTTTATACATAAAACACAGGTACCAAAATAAATGAGGAAATTATAAGAAACTTGGAGTTAGAGGTGATATAAGCAAATGAGTAATGCAAAAATTTCATAATCACCGCTCTAAGTATAAAATGTAAAACAAGGTACCTTTCTACAGAATAAAATAGAAGAAAATATTGGTAGCTGAGGATTTGAGACTGGTGGTTTAGGAAGAACTCCATTGACCATGATACAGGAAAGAAATTAATATTCTGCATTTTCTTTAAAATAAACATTTCTTCTCTTTGTAAATTACTAGAAAAATAATCAAAAGTGAAGCTCATAGACCGAGAGAAAATATTTGCAAACTATATATCTAAATATATCCTAACATGAATGGCTGTGAATTCAGGGACTTGTGGCTGTACAACATATAAAAGGTGAGTACAGTCAGTACAGTCTTAAGCAACCTGTAAGGTTCAGGCCATTGTGGAAGAGCAGCCAGGAGGTACATAAAAGCCAGAAGACAATGTTACGGGTTATGGAAAGCTGTTCTGTAGAGGGGACACAGCACTGCAGCTGTTAGCACACATCAGCTCTCATGACTTCTACTGGGCCCACACAAGACTAGACCTATAAACAGGAAGTGGGAGGGGTTGTGACACCCCATTCTTTATTTACAAACTATTGCATACAAATCAATTCTGAGACAGGGCATCATTGTCTTTTCTTTATACTCAATACTAAACCCACCAGGATCCAGTGGATAGCTCCAAACCCTTATTTACACAAACACCCTTGGTTAATCTCAGTGGATCACACACACACACACACACACACACACAATGAGTGACATGAACAAACACAGATATTTATGGGAGGAACTGGAGTAGATGATATGGGATGGAAGAGTAAAAATAATTACAATATATAGCATATATGTGTGAAAAAACTAAGAAAATTGTAATTAACAATCATAGATGCCCATCAACAGATGAATGGATATTTGTAGTGAAAGGGGACGCAGGCCTGCTTTTCATCCCGCCCGGCTCCCGCGCGG
>LOJH01023318.1:0-19549 GCA_001685095.1 Ellobius talpinus | reverse complement strand
CACCACTCCCCCTCCTTCTCTTCCTCCTCCTCCTTCTTCTTCTTTGTTTTGAGAATTTATTTTGTTTATAATTTTGTGTGTAGTCATGGGACAATTTGTTTACATATGAGTACAGGTGCCCGTGAACTCCAGAGGGGGGTGGGATACCCTGGAGCTGGAACTACGGAGGGCTGTGAGCCATTCAACATGGGTGCTGTATGAACACAACTGCTCTTAGCCACTGAGCAATTTCTCAAGCCATCCCCAATCATCTCTGCTAATATAGACTCTGTGGCAGTCATTATGATAATTATCTACATTTTTTTCTCTTCTAGAACTGAAGTTAAAAGCATGCAGGATTGTGATTTGCCCAGTGTTTTCTCATTGTGGATTTTATTACTTCATGCACAGAGTAAACAACAAATTAGGACATTTGACTTTTAAAAAAATGAATATTTATCTGTACTTATTTCTTCTCCTATTCTAAGCCCATAAATAGGTTTTTGAAGCCACAAAAGTCCAAACTCTTCATATGCTATAGAGTCTTGCTACTGGCCTGATGAAATAGCTGGGTTAAATCAATCTGACTGAACAGACCCCTTCAGTTCACCGTCAGCCAATACCACTGGTTTTGGGACTGCTTTCCTGATCAAGTTGATGTTCTGATATTTTGAAACCTCTAAACCACTCATTTGTTTTCAGTGTTGATTTCTTTTCTATGTGGAAAGTTTTGGTTTTTTTTTTTTTATTCTAAGTCACTAGCACTTCTTTCCTGCTGCTGAGAGGGCTCGCAATACAGCTAGACGGCCCAACAACCAGCCTCCTGCCCGACCTCCTGGGTACTGACCTGCAACATTATTTCCACACACAGCTCTTGCACGCCCTAGCCACTAGTGTGTGGTTGGTTCACATTCAATGTGTCTCTCCTTCCAGACTGACTTGTGAGTAACACTTGCATCTGCTTCACTCTTGAGAAAATGTGTGATCTTCTTTCACCTTTGAAAGCGATCATTTGACCTTATAGAAATATTCTGTGAGCGAGTAGTCAGTCTGAACACTGTTTAGGCCCAGAAGATGTACCACTCTAATTGTAAAACGAAGCCTGACAGGGTTTGGTGTGGGGCCTTCATGCTGAGTTCCTAGAAGTATATGAAGCTCACAAAAACCAACTCTAGGATGATTTAAGCGGTTTCCAACCACTCCTTAGCTTCTGACTATGATGTTTCCCCTCTACTTTAAGCAATTTTTATAGTTATTGAAAATATAATTAAAAGAAAGGTTTAATTGGATCTCCAGTGCTAACCTAAAACTGTTCCGAATGACCTCCATTTAAATTATTTCACAACGGCCTTTTGTTCTGGGGCCTTCCATCTGTTTGTTAAGCACTTTTCAATGGAAGTCTCAATTAGAAGGAAAAGGGGGAGGGGACAATCATCTAATTCAAAAATTAATTTGGAGATCAGGCTGCTGACTTAGGCTCATGCCAGCAACTTAAGGCTTTTCAGCCTTGGCCACATGATTCAAGGGAACTGGGCAGCAACTGTCTAGCTGCCTTAATCCGCCTTAATTTGAGTGCAAAGAAATTCACGTGTTTCTAAGAACATTTTTTTTAGAGTACAAGAAGTCCATTTTAGGGGACACTATCTAATGCCCTTGTTTCTCTGATCTTGTTGTGCTCTAAACCAATTTTAAAGCACGCAGAGGTAGGGAGTAGGGTGAACGGAATAGGGTGGGGATAGGCGAAAAGGAAGCTTACGTCCTGTGTTATCAGAGCTGTTAATAAAGGGGTCATCAAAGTTCGCCCTTACACCATGTAATGAGTTTTCTTTATGCTGGGATGAAGCTAGACTCAGCTATGAGTAAGACAAAGACAGTGATGCCTACCCAAACTTTCTCAGGAAGACCTGGCTGGAGACACCCAGGAACAAACTAGGCGGCTGCTCTCGTCACTTCCTTTGTTGTGGCCCTCCAGGGTCGCCAGTCTTTAGAGGAATAGAGTTCAAGTGCACGGTGAACTTTCCAGGAAGTAGATAATGTCTTTGCAGCCATGGCAGCTGTGAGGAGTCTCTCTTGGCTTCTGTCTGGGAAAGGAAGAACCTAGCATCTGCGAAGTTGGTGGGGCCCCATGCACTTGAGTCTCATGAGTTGACAGGCATATGAGTCCTCAGAAATTTCTCTCTAGGTCTTGCTAATGAAAGTGGACAGCTGGGTACTAGGTGGGCTACAGTCGGGAATGCCAGTTTCTGGCTCTTTCTGCTTCTGCCTTCTTCGTTCTTCTTCAGCGACCTCCATTCCTGACCTTCAAAGACTCTCTCTCCCAGTACAAAACTGTTTTCTTGCCTATTGTCTGCACATCACCCAACTTTCTCTCCAGAAAGTGTGGGACCAAACTGTCCAACCCATGAAATAAATAGCAGGAGTTATTCACTGATCTCTTGCTGTCTGCCAGCCACTGGTCTAAGCATTTTGCGCATAATGCTATTTACTTCTCAGTAATCTTATGAGGTGGCCATTATTCTTCTCCTCATTTTGAGTTCTAGTATAGGCTTCTCTGAACATGGCCCTGAGACTGTAAGTCTGAGCATCAAACTTCCTGATCACACAGTGTGAGAGGAAATGAGGTTTTGCTTCAGTGTATCCATGACAGACAACTGCTAATACCTAGTGGATTCTCTCTCCCAGATTAGCTGCTTCTATCTAGGGGATGGAGGAAGGCTGTAATTGTGTGTTTCTTCCCTTTGTCTCTGATAGCAACTTGTAGAAGCAGTTGCCTGTTCTGGGCTTGCCATTGCCTTCAGGTGATCTAATGAGCCAGCATAGCGATGGTAAGAAGAGCAAAGGTATTTTGGGAATCAAACCTTCTGGGTACATGAGTCTTCAAAGCCATCTGATGGAACCGTCTACCTGAAGCAGGCACCCTCTGAATCCCTGAGGATAATATTGCAACCTCTCACTCCTGGAGCTGGTGGGCTCTATGCTTGCCTAAGCTTGGTTTGTTTCCCTGTTCTCATTCATGTTGAGTGCCGACCCGTCTGTCCTGTGAGCCCAGTTTGCATGTAAGGTGGGGCAATCTCATGGGAATCACTTTTCTCTTTCTCCTCAGACATTCCCAAGTTAAATGATTCTCTTAGGATCTCTGTCAGATCAGTGGGGTTACCAATAGGCACAGCATTTGAAGATCTTCCAAAGGCCAGCACCTGAGGATAAACAGCTCGGTTCTAATGTTTTCCAGAATGATCGTACGGCGAGGACTCTTCATTCCAGGAAGTGTGTGGCCTTTCAGTGTCTCCAAACAACCGACATTCCCCATAGTCCTCACATCCCAGCCTTAGCAGCTTGTTTCTCCTTCATCTGTCTCTCCAGTCTCCCAAAGCAAAGCAAGTGCTGGCATTAAGTACTAGGCTCCATGCATGTTGATAGCTGTGACCCAGTTTCACAGACCTAAATTGCTTGAACTTTTGAACATTTACTTTAAAAATGTATGGTTATCTATTAAAAAAAACCTATTGGCCACTATGATAAAAAAACAAGCAAATCAATAAAAAGCTGCTGGAAGATTTGAATAAAGAAACAAAATATTCTGTGAATGAGATGTCTGTCCAAAAAAAGTAATCCAGTTTACTTTAGGCTTAATCAGTTGTCTTCTAGAAGCTAGGCAGTTGCGTTAAAGGATGAAGGTCTATGGTCTTTAGGGACTTGTCATTGGGAAATGCTGGGGTGGAAGCAAGAGGGAACTCAGCTCTTGGCCTCCAAATCCAGACTCAGAGTTTCACTTAGTCTGAGAGGCAGCCCTGGCCCTGGGCCAGGCATTCAGCTTCTGTGTGCAAGGTCGGCTGATGAAGAAGCACCAAGAAGTAATTAAAGCAGGGTAAGGGAAGAGATGGGGCAGACTGGAGACTCTCCAGTGTTCTTGATGAACAAATTCTGGGCTGCTGCCTAGACTAGTTAACCCAAGAAAAACAATGGTGAAAGTTCCACATTGCAGGAAGACGAAACCAGAAAGCTTCATGCAGGCATTATTATTGTTAAGTAGTTTGAATCTTTGTGATATTTTACCTACTGCTTAAAGTGAATTTGACTTAACTTTTTAATTTAATAATTTATTTTTTCCTCTGGATAGCAGAAGTAATCAGTGCAAAATAACCATGAGTTGTTCAGGCTAAAAGTCATAATGTATTGAAGGAAGCAAGGTCTAGCACCAGAAGCCAGCTTTCTAGTCTCGACTCCTGCACAATTAGCTGTGCCCTTCCCCAAGTTACTCATGAACCTGTATGAACATGTATGAGGGGCTACAGGATCTATTAAACCTTTCTAGTTGAGATGAAGGCAGGGAAATCTCAAATTCAAAGCCAGCCTTAGCTGAGGCCAACCTGAGATATGCAAGACTGTCTCAAAAGCAAAGCAAGGGGAAAAAAAAAGACCTGATTGGCCAAATGATCGTGAACTGAATGGTAGTGATCAAGACAACCGAACAAGCTGCAGAAAGCAATTAAATTGTTGTGTCAAGGAAAAGTAAAATAAGATTAGGGGTTAAGTTTAGTTAGGGCAGTGTTCGGTACAACCCTTAGTATCAAGTAGGTGTTCAGTAAACATTTCTTAATGAATGAAAACATAAACTTGAACACTTTGAAGGGAAGGGCAGAACATGCGGTCGGTCGTCAACAGGACCCAGCCTGGGAAAACTGATCGAGACTGCGGAGCCCAGTAGCTCTCGACATTTCTCTTTGAGTCAAACTTTGATTTGAGCCTGAAAAGTCTTCTGAATGCTCATGTGATAAAGGTCTCGTTGCCCCTGATTGGATCATTGGATCATTTTATGAATGAATTAGCCCACTGATAGATTCATACTTTGGTGGTATCAAAATTAGAAGCCTGGGCTAGAGGGAGAAGATCCCTGTGTTTCTTGCTCTGGCCCCATCCCATGTCTTTCTTTTTATACTGACGAGGAGAAAACCTCTCTGGTCCAATGCTGTTGTGAGCACAAAGGTCCTTGTGTTCACAAATAGCATCAAGGAAGCCAGGAATGCCAAACGTGAAGGTCTGTCTTTTTAGGAAAAAGACATTTTCTACTCAGAAGACTGGCAATGGAGGCGGTTAATAGCCTAGGTACCCCTGTGCTGTCTGTAGGGCCAGGCCATACCTGGACCCCCCAAGTTCTCACAACCAGGAACAGAGGCGATTAATAGCTCAGATGACCTCTTCAGTATCTGTATAACTGAGATCACACGGGACCCCCTCCACCTATGTTAAGATAACACATGTAGTAGCCTATCTTTAGAACCTATCTTCAGGGAAGAAGTGACATGTACTTTTGATGAAATTATGCCTTCCTTGTACACATGCCCTTGTGTTACACCAGGAAACTTTTCCCCCGAATTGTACTGTATTTACATATGCCTAAAATTAACTGCTCAGACTCTGGAAGTTTGAACCAACACTGGCACTAAGCCTGTTGAACCAGATCTTCTTCTTGCCTCCGTTGTTGGCAGAGATCCCCACACAGCATCCTTGCTTTGCCCTAATATTTGCTTCCCTTCAGGCCAACAGTGACAGAGTACAGAGGCCATGGACTGAAACCCAGGAACTGCAAGTCCAGACAAACCAGAATTGCTTCTTCAAGATACTCTGTCATGGCAGCGGAAAGTGACCCCCACAGCCTTTGAACTTGACCCTTTGATCCAGAGGTGTAACAGTGCAGGCGCTGGGATTCCCCTAAAGTTACTGTTTAACCATTGTTAATTTGGTTCATCTTAACTAAAACATAAAAGTTGTATATATTAACAAGGCATCTCATGAGAGTTTATAAATGCGTGCTTTGACAATGTTTAAATCAGTTTCAAGTTATTTCCTTAAACAATTAGCATTTTTATATGGAACTATTTTAAATCCTTTCTTCTAATTGTTTGAAATATGGAGCACATGATTGCTGTCTCTAGTCACTTCGCTGTGCTGTGTAGCACACCAGAACTTTGCACCTCTTTCAAGGGTAGCAGAGTGCCAGCAGTCAGTCCTTCCCCCTCCCCTCCCTCTGTGTTCTCCCACCTCTGCTCTCAACCTCCATGAGCTCCACCTTTCCAGACTCCACATGAGGATGAGCAAATGAAGTGCTTGTCTTTCTGTTCCTAGCTTATTTCACTTAACACAGTGATCCCCAATCCCATTCATGTAGGAAATGACAGGATTTCATTCTCTTTAAGGTTGAATAGTCTTCCATTGTGTTTGTGCTTTCTTCATCTACTACCAGTTCAAAGGCGCTAAGGTCATTTACATTTCGTGGTTACTGTGAATAGTATTGCATTGAATATGGGCATGCAAATATTCCATATATATATATATATAAAATTTCCTCTGTATAAATCTCTGTCTGTCTGTCTATCTATCTATCTATCTATTTATCTATCATCTATCTATCCATCTACCTACCTACCTACCTACCTATCTCCACAAGTAGAATTGCTAGATCAGCTCTATTTTACTTTTTGAGGAACTTTCATACTTTCATCTCTACTGAATATACTAATTTACATTCTCATTGCATAGTTACCATTAAAAATGATCATTACAGTAATAATACATTCAATTACTCATATTTGCCTACATATTATACCGTTGGGTGCACAGTTACCCTTCCACGTATTCACAATAGTCGAAAGTGATCAGAAACCATTGCTTTGACTTCCAATTCTGCATGCCTCTGATCCTGTGAGATAGAGGACTTCCATAGCCCTTTTGGCATGGAATGTGCTTAATTCCATTTGTGAATAGAGACACCAAATCTGATCCAGATTTTCATTCAATTA
Source organism: Ellobius talpinus (assembly GCA_001685095.1). NCBI lineage: Eukaryota > Metazoa > Chordata > Mammalia > Rodentia > Cricetidae > Ellobius > Ellobius talpinus. The sequence continues at coordinate 12,770 of LOJH01023318.1, read as the reverse complement.
ACACCTGGGTTACATGTTGTTTATCTTTATGCTTTCTATTTGAGAGGTATTTTTCTGCCTTATAAGCAAGCTTTTTAAGCAAATTATTGGCCACTGTACAAGATAAATTCAGGATAGCAAGAGTTAAGGTACGATTATCCAAATGCATTCCAGCAACCCAAGAACATCCTGCCCTTCTGATGGCTAAGAAGCAAAAGCAAAATTCCCCCAAATATTCAAATCTCCCAAATAAAAAAGCAAGATTGAGAAAGAGGACCAGACTGGAAAACAAAAGAGAGAAGGAACCTCCAGGGGGAGGTGGCAGATGGTCCACCAGGTGGACTTTGACAGTCCACAGAACTGGCCAAACTGACTGGTGGACCAGGCAATTTTTAGCAATGATGGCAGTGTGAGCCAGTGCGCACCAGCCACATGGCCAAGTGCCAGCCATCACTCCCAGTGACATTCCAACCAGATAAGCAATGCATTCATTGCTGAAGAGGACTGGGGGGCAGTGGGAGGAAGATCAGGAGAACGGGCAAGGGGTGTGGAGTAGAGCACACTCCGGCCTCAGCTCTAACAAGTTCCAACAGGTCTGAATAGGTAACCAGTAAGGTGACTTAACCTTTGGTCTCTACACACTAGGAAACATTGCCCTCTGAGAAAGATTTGATTTACTCAAAGAAGTAATTAAATCTGGCGGCATACTGCTAATCAAGGTAGCATTCAGCACTCCAAGCTGGAAAGTTCTTTCTCCCCTCTTTGTAAATGCCTAAACCCTGGGCACCTTATTATTCAAGTTTCTAATTAAAAAAAGAAAAGAAAAAAACAAAAAGGGGGGAACAGGAGCAGTTCAATCACCTGCAGCAATTCATCTTGCTCACAGCCTAATGAAAGATCGCAGGGTCTCGAAGATGCTCCCCCCACACAAACGCCAGTCACCACCAGGCTCCACAGCCAGTCAGCCGGGAGTCCTACGTCCTTTGCCTCTCGCTGACTCAACTGTCACACTGCATCGTTGCTGCTAAACTGCACAGAAGGTATTTCTAATCTCATAACGGGGACTGGAAGGGGTTGAAGGACACAAATTAAGTCTCCGAGCAGTACAGCTGAGTGAGGAGGGAAGGTCAGTCCGCTGGCTCTTCCCACAATTCCCCGAACAAGGCAATTATTCATGAAGGAAATTTCAAATTATTTTCATTAGACTTCTGTTTTACCAATCTAACCAAAGTGATTAATTAAGGATTAAAATATTTACTCTGCACATGCTGCCTTGGCTAAGCACTAGCATATTTAAGCTTTGTGCTAAAAGGGTCAGCTGTTTCCAGTATTGTTTGGAATTCATTTCCTATTTTCTCTGTGAAAGGGCACTGACATGCATGTCTGTACCTCACTTAGGGTCTCTCCAGGCCCAGACTGGAGAAGCAAAAGGAGGCTCTAGAGTTCCCACCCTTTGATCCCAAATTTCTTCCTTGTTAGAATCACTTTGCATCAATGGCTTCAACAATTTTTTTTTCTGTATCCATGTTAATTCAGCAAGGTATCCAGAATGCCTTGGATTGGGGGAGCATGGCAGCACCCCTAAACTATGACCCTCCGTGGAGGAGCAGTAAGGAGTCTGTGAGACTCACCATGACATCTGTCCGGGAAGGAGACTACAAGAACCAGGAAAAGGATATTTTTCGGAGCTTTTAGAGAGGTTCTCAGAACCCTAGGATCTCATAGAACAAATTGTAACAATTGTGGCTATATCTGTGGCCATACCCAGAGGGTGGTTCAAGCAGGACACCCAAGCCTCATTTATTCCAGGGTGCTTGTCAGGGCTGGCCCAGTTATCTGAGCTTGAGTTTCTTGCTGTTTCAGTGAGACTCTGGATGGGACTGGGTGTAGAGAGAATGGTAAGGGTTAGGGAGGTGAGCTGCTCTTGATTAGATCACCAGGTCAGAAACCTGCCTGGGAGAAAAGCCCTGGGAGTCTGCAGTTGCACCCCCAGAGGCTTGGAGAGGCAAACCAATGATCAGACATTTTGTTTTGTGGTTTGTTTCCTGCCATTCTATGGCTCTTCATGAGGCTCAAGAGACTAAACCCATTCACTGCTCCTGTGGAAGAGGTTGCAGATACATTGGAGACACCTGGATGAGAAATAAGACCTCAATCTTTAGACCTAAGTCTAAGATTCGTTCTCAGGGCCAGGCAAAACTCAAAAGGGCGGGGTAGAAAGAACTCCTCTCAGAAGAGAAAGCCACCAGGGTCAGCTGTACTGATGCCAAACCTGAAGAGTGTCCAGTGGGGAGAGTTCTGGATTGGTGGGAAGGAGGAATTTATTGACAGGAGACCATTAGTTTCAGCCCAGTACTGGGGCCACGAGCCAGGCTGGCTGGAGCCCAAGGAGACAGCTGGTCTGGAGACGTGGACATGCCAGCAGGTACAGCCGCGCAGCTCTGGAGTTTGTCTAGGAATAATAATAGCAATGACAATAATTCATGGAGGGTGTGCCGTGAGCCAGATACAACGTGGGCGGTGTCTTACTTCCCTTTCTTCTCATGATAACCCTGCACTTATTTCATGTACAATTAGTAAGCAGCTTCCAAGGTTTGCCCTAGTAATGTCAGACAACAAAGCCTGTGCTCCTAATTAGTGCAAAACAGAGTCTCCCTAGTCAGTGAAAACACAGCTGGGAGCCCTAGCGATGCTTGTCTGGCCTCGGGGGGGGCAGAACTCACAGAAGTCATGTGTGTCCCTCACTCCAGGACAGAAGGTTCTAGGAGACTCTTGGTAGGATATTTAGACTGGGAAACGGCAGGTTAGGAGGTTCATCTTCACTCAGGTCCTCAGAAGTCTGGAGATTTGAGCAAGCTATTCCAGCCTTGTGACTTGGATGCTTCAGCTATGACCCAAAAGCCGTTCTGCTTGTCTCATCTACGCTGTGGACTATTATAAGATTTTCATACAGTAGTTAATAAAGTGTCTTAGGAATATTTGGCAAATGGAAGTCCTTCATCTAGCAACTCCATGGACAACTTTGTACCTGGATACTATTGCTGCTTTGAGATAGAAGAACGGGTGGGAAGAAATACTTTTCACATAGCTCAAAGTACTATAAGGTTTTATGATTCTATCTTCGTAGGAAGCAGTAGTATTAACTTATCAAAGAGATTATGTTAAGAACTCTCTGAATTTTCTAGAAAAAAGGAAAAAAGTGGGGCTGAGGCAAGGCATCCCTTGGTATGTAATTAGAAACCATGTAAATCAGCCAAGGATCAGCTAGCTACAGGGCAAATTTCATGGAGAAGCAGAGCTGGTTACCTGAAATTATGAATAACCAAATTTTGGATAACCTTGGCTCCATTTCTGAGAGAGAATGTATCAGATATAAAGCAAATTGATCTTGGCTAACAGCTTTGAGACATTTTCTGCTCCTAGAAGTTGGGCATGACTCAGGGTAGTTAAGTCTCAAGAAAGTTATATTTGCTTCACCTTCTATCTGACTTTCCGAGCCACTGGAACCTCACCAAGATGAAAAAGATGCGTAACAGGATTTGCATCCCTTACCGGGGAAGGATTGCTGCAGGCAGACACTTGAGAATTTACCTGTGAGCAACATTATTAGAGCTCTCAACTGGTTTCCTCGCAGGGCGGAAGTGTCCCGAGGGGAAGAAGTCACCGCCGCTTTCTAATGTTTTTAATCTTTTTAGTCTGTCTGAGCTGTAAACTGTCAATCAGAGGGAATATGTAGTCACCTTGAACGCTGTTTAATCAGGAGAATGCTTTGTATATCTACAAATACCTGATGACACAGGAATTAAGTCTTCACAATAATTACCCCCACAACATCACTTGACATCATTTTTCAGAGGCCAAGCCAAATCTGTGCTTAATCGCTCGTGGTTTTCCAGTACGAGATGTTGCGTTGTACCTCATAGCTGGAGTCGCTATTTCACACGGAGGCCATGGGTGAGCGGAATCTGCACTTTGGGCTGTTTATAATGTCTAAATTGCTCAAAATGTCTGTCACAAAAGGCTGCTGGTGACAGGGTGATTAGGTAGATGCAGACTGATTTCCAAGTTCACCGAGAAACAGGAGCTGCTCTGGCTCTGAACCGGGTGATGAGTGCTGTAAGTACGGAGATTTCTGTTCATGTATTTGGTTTCTGCTGGCCCTTTACCCAGGAGAAACAACTTTCACTCATGCACCCATCTCTTAACCATCTACACCTTTGAAACCACGTGTACACCATCCTTCCATGTCTCCTGTTTTTTCATTCCTCTTCCACTCTTTTCTTCTTTAACCTTTTCTTGGATTTTGTAAATTATGTACACTGGCTCGATGGTCTTCTTATAAAGAAAAGTGCAGACATATATACATTTATTAAATTTACAGTCATCTGTGGACTGGGGATGTAGCTCAGTTGATAAAGCACTTGCCTAACTCGAATGAATTTCTGGGTTCAATCCCCAGCACTATATAAATTGTTTATGGTGGCACGTACGTATAATTTCAGGGTTTGGGAGACACAGATGGTAGCATCATAAGTTCAGAGCTATTCTCAACCATACAGATAGTTTGAGGCTAGCCTGGAAATGAGAGCCTGTCTCAAAAAATATAGTCATTTAGCAATATTATAGGAGACAAGACATCTGGTTTAACATGTTAAGCTTAGCAACATTAGCTTGAAGTGCTGGCTGATTGGTCTTAGATGCTGATCAGAGGAGACCCATCAATGGCTCTGTTGGCATCACTAATGGGATGGGGTCAGTCTGAGGACTGTGGAATGTGGTTGGCAATGGTGTGGGTGTGCAAGTCTTTGTAATCCAAAGGGCAGGTCTTTGCAGGATGGCAGAGTAAGTGTTGACTGCCAGGAGAAAGAATGAGCACATTCTGCAGGACCAGCATGGCCAAGTCCCCATGCAATGGACAGCCTGGAGAAGTCCGGGTCTCTGTGGCCTGCTTTGGACTGCATCTCCTGGGGCTTTTGGTCTACATCTCTCCCAATGCTTAAGCACCATGTCTTGGTGCCTGGTGACAGGCTTCTTGATGCTTTCAGATAACAAATGTGAGATGCTGCTCTTGACTAACCCGGTGAGGCTGGAGGGAGCATGGCCAGTTAGACTGTTGTCCTTTCTCTGGGTCTTTTCACCCTTGGATTTCTTCGGGAAGCTCGCGTCTCCTCTGTGTTGATTCTTGGGTTTGCTTTATAGACAGCACTTTAAAATCTAAAATTTCCTGGCTAGAAAAAAAGGAGGAGAGAAAATTCACTCAGTCATTCAATCTGTAAATACCTTGCTCCACTCTGAGACAGGGTCCCTCTGGCTGTCCTGGGACTCATATGCAGACCAGGTTGGCTTCAGACCATAGAGATTTGCTAGCCTCTTCTTCCTGAGTGCTGGATTAAAGGTATAGGCTACCACACCAGGACCAAAATCCACTTTCTTGGTTAAGCCTGGCTCACGGTGCTGAAAAGAAGCAATAAATAAAATAAGGAAATTTGCACTGAGCTAAATTCCAGCAAAAGAAGAAAGAAGACAATTTAATCAAATAAATCATGTATGATGGTTATACCTGGAGAAAGAATGAAGGAAGGAAGAGAGGTGGCTATGTGGAGAGGGTTGCAGTTTCAATGGATGGCCTGGGAAATCTACTGCTAAGGCTGCTTATGCGATGAGTACACGAAGGTCCTGAGCCTGTAGTGGAAAAGGGGGAGGAAGGAAAGAGGTCCCGAGATGGGGAGGTACAGAGCAGCATTTAACAGGCCTGTGTGACAAGCACCAAGACCGAGAGCTGTGTCTGGTCCTTATGGAGCTCCACGTTCCTTCTGAGCGGAACACAGAGCTATAAAGGGTTGGAGCAGAAGAGCGGCAATGATCTGATGCTGTTGACTATACTAGAATTCAAGTGAAAACAGCCAAGACAGGAGCCAGAAAGCCAATGAGAGGCTGTCCCAGCATTCCAAGTGCAGATCTACAGCCAGGACGACAGCGTGAGTTCTAAGAAGGGAAAGCTGTTTGGGTCTTGAGAAGGCTGAGCTCATGGAATTTAACAGTGGATGAGTTACGATGTCCCAGAATAATTTTTATACTGAACAAATAGAAGAATTTGATTTACAAAAACCAGAGATGGTGTTAAATCATCTGGGTTTGTGGCTGGGTGAGGTCACAGAGAACACAGAAGAAGAAAGCCAAGAACCAAGTCCTGGTCACTTGCTGCTAACAGGACCAGAAGCTGTGGAGTGATTTTGTTGAGTTGATGCTATCTGCTGTAACAAACAAACCCCAAAATCTAGTGACTCAAACGCTGTAGCTGATTCTTACTAATACCAAACCCAAATGTGTGTTCTGGTGAGTGGCTCTTCTCTCACTTTGTGGCACTCTATACCTCCGAGCTTGTGTCTTAAGGTCAGCATGAGCATCTCTACCGTGAGGAGAGAAGGAACACGAATGATGGTGTACAATGAGACCTTGAGGACCAGGCCTAGAATTTGCACCTGTGGCTCCCCTAAACTGTGATGGAGATTCACAGTGAAGGCCAGCTAAGTGTTTATGAGAAGCAGCAAGCAGGGTTGGATAAGAGCAATTTGGGTTCTGAGACAGGGCGGACACATCTGAGGACAATGGGAAAGTTTGGTTACCAAGGTACCAGAAAAGTCTAGAGTCCAGGTGTGATGTCCAGGAAACCAGGGAATGGGAAGATTTCAGGGACAAGTATCTGATGAAGCTAAAAGCTTGAGTACGATTGACCATTATCAGAAATTAATGTCTTTAGTGCCTTTGACACCAGGGATGGGTAGCCACTCCACTGACTTGAGTGAGTTCATGAGACAGAAAGATGAAGAACTGGAGTCTGTCTACAGACAACTCTTTCTTTGCCAGCTAGCTCCTCGGTCACAGTCAAGTTAGGAAACAGAATCCACCCCAGATGAGTACGAGGAAGGAACTTCCAGGGAAGTCTCTTTTGTACAGGTGTGAGCTAGATTAAGTGATCAAGCAGCACATGAGGTTCTGTGCGGAGTGATGACCACACTGGGATGAAGAGTCAAAGAGAAGAAATCAGGTTAGACATGACAAGAAATGAAGCAATAGAAAACCATTACACAGTGAGGTTATAGAGAGAGCCAGCTGTTGCCTGAGGCAGAGCTGGGAAAGGAAGAGCCAGAAGGACCATCCCAAAACGTTTCTCTCGCCTTCTTCTTCTAGAGTGGCCAAGTTTAGCTAGAAGGCAAGGAAGATCTGGGGATGTGGTCCAAAGAAACATTTTCACACACCACAAAATAAAGCCAAAAAAGAAAATGTAGAGACAAGATCAGTGTGGAGAAAGCAAGGACAGAGATGGCTAGCTCAGAGGGGCTGCTTGACACGAGCTTCAGAAGCATAAGGGTGCTTGTTGGACCTTAAAAAGACGTGACTTTTGTTCTGTTTATTAAACGCTTGGGCCAGTTCCCACATTTACCTTTGGCCATCACATGATGTGGAAAGTAAGTTTATTAAAGAGAAACACTGGAAATGTTATGAAGAGAATACCTGTGATTAGTTTTTAAGTGTCAACATGACATAATCTAGAATCACCTGTGTAGAGTAGGGTACATAAAATGGTGGGCCTGCGGACCTGACTTTGGGGGTGTCTGGTGGGATGAGGCAGCCTATCGTGGGAGGCAGCATTTTCCAGGCATGGTTCCTGAATGATGGAAAAGCTGAAGAGTCACGTTGCACACACGAGCAAGCATATGTGTAGCCATATCTCGCTGCTCTTGACTGTGGCTGTGATGTGAGTAGCTGTCTGAAATTCCTGCCTTGACTTCCCTGCAATGATGCACTGTTAACCTGTAATTTTAAGCTAGAAAAAGTCCTTTTCTCCCTTGAGTTGCTTTCTGTCCGAGATTTTTTTTTAATCACAGCCACAGAAATGGAAATAAAATAATACCATAGTTACAGAGATTCATACACTGTATTAGGTTTTCCAGAGAGACAAAATCAAAAAGATGCATATATACATACATGCATACATATGTATTTATTTGTACCTTGCATATTATGAAAGAAAAGACAGTGGAATTTATCATTAAATAGACAAATACATATGTATATAGGTGATAAATAGATGGAAGATAGATAACAAAGGATTTTTTAAAAACCATAATTGGTTCACACAAATGATAGGTTGACAAGGCCAATAGATTAGCTGTAGGCTAGAGAAATAGAGATTGATCCAAGGCCCAAAGAACCCAGAGGCAGAAAGTATACAGCATAATTCTCATTTTACATCTAGAAACATAAGATCTGGGCAGGCCTAGAAGAGCCCTGAAGTCCAAAGCTTGAAAACCCTGGAGTTCTGATGCCGAACAAATGTTCTGCTAGCTGTCTTGGCATCCTCTAATCCAGTCAAGTTGATACCTAAAACAAGCCATCACAATACTGTGTGCACCTCAAATAGGAAACAAATGTTGACAAATCCTCTAAAAGTTGCTGGCCAGATAGAATCAAGAGGATTTACTTAATGTCTGAGCTATTTGATTTTGCTGGGAAGGAAGTATAAATTTCTACTGGAAATGCAGAACGTGCCTTGTAATTTTAAAGGCAGAATGTGGTGCTGTATTGTTGCCTCATATGCTTACAAATGCACACACACCACTTACAGAAGGGAATTGAAGCTAGTGTGTCCCAAGTCAGTGTAATCGGTCCGCTCCCCCTCTGCCTCCAGCAGCGTCTCTTCCTGCTGCTGTATAAAACAGGCCGTCCACACTATGTTCGTGTTTTCAGTGCACAGCACACTTGAGGTTTCTTTGATGACTTCCCTAATCATTTTTTACCCAATACAATTAGCATTATCTAAATTAGTTATCAGTTTACCAAATTGTATCCTCTTTTTTTAAAAAAAGTCATATTGCAAAATTATAGGTATAGCCATAGACAGAACCAGCATTGTATGCTTGCAGACATTTGGAGAGAGATAATGTTCTTAATCCTAATTAGATCCGTTCCCTTTCCTATAGGGCTGCTCCGAATCAGGGTGACCTTATTTTCATTTGGAGAGAGGCATGGTAAATCAACGACTTTCATTTGTCTTGAAGCACACCATCTCCTACTCAAATGTTTACGTAAACTGTGGACCTCTTGCTGTCTTTCTGTCTTACGATGTCTTTTAAAAATATCCATTGGGAACATATTGCATTCTAGCTCCCGTTTCTGCAATATTATCTTTAATCTATTTTAATTATTCTTTGCACTAAGTCCAAACTCAGAATAATACCATATCTGGTAGCACTCTCCACCCAGATCAGATAGTCCCTGTTTAGTGAGAGTCTGTTCTCCCTTTCTTCCCAGGTCCTGCTGCTTTAAGAGAATATATGACCCCAGTTAGAGCCTACATCGCCAGTGTTCCTTGAATCAACACAAAGCCACATGACTAAATAGGGGCCAATGTCCCAGCTTTTGGGACACTGACTGCATAGACAAGTCACCTACTCTGGAACATCCTCTCTTTTGTGGAGTGTGGACTCAACCACAAGCCAGCTTTACTGCGGAAGAGGACATCGCAGGAGATGATTCCTGAAAGGCTGTGCAGAAAAGAACCGTCCTATAAGCAGGTGCCGCTGGATGCAGGGCCATCTTCTTTCTTTAAGTCGTTGTACTACGGGTCCTTTGTCAACATTTACACTAACTAACATAGCTATCAAATGGGCTGGACTTTGCAGATATACCAGAAAGATAAGATTAGTATAATCAATAACTATTTGAAACCTCGATACCACCTTTTTTTCTAAAAAAAACTTTTATTGTTTCTTTGTGGATTTCACATCATGCATGATGTCTCCTTTCTTTAACTATTTTTTCTTTTTGAGTGATCAAACAAGGGCTTTTTTTCAGCCTTGACCCTAAAGTCTGACTTCCAACCTGCTCTCAACTTTCCAACATCTAATATTTCTATCAGAGATAGTTTATTCAAACTGGAATCTGAATAAAGTAGTCATTGATAAGCAACACTGCAACTGGAATCTAAATTAAGGGAAGATTGTTAGGAACAGCAATTTGTTTTTGAAAATGGCATACTTTTTAATAAAATGAATTTTTGATGATTTCAAATCTGGGGACTACACTTGTCAACAGCAAAACAAGGAATAAATGAAATAAACCAGCTCCCACCGAATAATGCAGATCTTGGTCATTTTAGATTTTCTAGCAGGTGCATCTGAGAAGCCATCTGTTTGTGTGACCTAGAATGTTTGTTGGTGCAACTATGAGCTGTCATTCAAAATAAGAAAACTTACACACACACACCACCACCACCACCAAAAAAGCTGACTCCTAAAAGATTTCGCTATACGGAGCTGGCTATAATTTCCGGCTACACTCTGGAGTACACCTTGCTAATGCTGGAAAGAACTTAGGTGTGTGTCTGCTGTGACTAGAGGCTTTCACAGAGGACAGAATAAATCAGTGGGAAGAGTTCCTCAAGGCCTCGGGTTGCAGTGGCAATAAATGTATTTTTATTTAAGTATTCAGGTGCTTGGGTAGAAATCACCCTGAAATAGTCCCCTTGTCGTTCATATTTGGGGATGCCAGGTGCAAAGCACATGCAGATGGATCCCTCTCATCGTTAACAGAAACGTGCAAATACTAGGTGGCGGCCGCAATGGCGGCTGGGGTGGGCTGAGGGTTATATGCTGTTAATCCTGCGTGTCCCATCCCAAGAACCACACTCAGAGTCTTGTTACACGATGTTTTTTAAAAATAGAAATTCCATCAGTGTGACAACCAAGGAAGGAGTTGAATTCCTCGCGGACGGCCTTGTCTTGAAGCTTAGTCTTTAAGTTCCTGTGACCTGTACGTTCAATGAGGCAGCCAAGGTAGAAGGGTTTGGAGCTACGTCAACAGGGCAGCCATGGCACCCATTGGGCTCAGGGCTCCTTTTTCTGGTCCTGTTCCTCTATCCGCGCCTCTTCAGACCAGGCTTCCTCTGTGCCTTTTGCTAGTGATGTTTGTACACCTTCCCAGGGGCCTGTTCTCAAGAACCGCTGTTTCTAGATTCAGAGTTTTAACCTCTGCGGATGCACACTATCCTCTGGAGGCCACCGTTCATGCTTCCCGCCAGGCAGTCTTCTGTTTTTTTTGGGCGTGGGGATGGAAAGGGGTTTCCCATAGAGAGCTCAAGCCGGCTGAAATGTGGTCTCAAACGTGCCCTCCCCTCAGCTTGCCGTTTCAGCGTGGCCTCCCCATCTGCGGTGTTTATCTCGCTCCAGAACAATCATTTGCCTGCCTGTTCCTCCTAACTGAATTCCTTCAAGGTTGGCATTACTTGTTAATCATTTTCGTATCTCAGGTCTGCTCCAGAACTGGGCAGGGAACTGACATAATGCGTGTTTGTTGAGCGAATAAATGAAGGAGGGAGCATGCTTTCTGAAGACAAGTTACTCCCAGAGACCTCTGGGGTTAGAACCTTCAGTCTGCTTCAGGGACACGGTCCCAGAAGTTCAGAACTCCAGACTTTTTTCTTTCTAATTTCTATTTAAAGAACAAAATCCCGAAGAGTCTGAGTCTGCTGCAAAGAAAATAGATTAAAATTAATTAACTAATTAAAACCCAAATCTCTCACAAGACTCTTGATGGTTTTGTTTCCAGGTGAGGAAGAAAATTAGATGGAGGAAGAGAGAATGCAAAAGCCCGCAGCGTGTTCCGCAGACTTTCTCAGCTAGCATTTTCACTCCGTTGATGTAATTGTCAAACACAATGCCAGTAGTTAAAATCAAGACCTTGGATCAGCTGCAGCTGAATAAGAGAATCCTAACCAGAAGTTTGCTTAGAGATTTCAATTGTTCTTCAGGCTTCTCGATTTTAAGTGACCCTAAGAAAAGTTTGCTCAAGGAAACTACGCTGAGAACAGGTATGATGGTGTTGTAGATAAAGTCTTGGCAGAACCCTCAGGACTTCTGGCTTTAAAGACCAGAGAGGGAGTTGTACTAATCTTGACATTAAAAAAAAAATACATCTCAGGGGGTAATTTAAAAGGTAAGTGGAATGTCAGTTTAGAAGTCTAACACAGCACCGCACTTGCCTTGCAAACACGCCTGTCACACGCGTCATCAAATGAAAGAAAGCTGATTCAGACATTTGTAAACAAGAAATTCATGTCTAGGCTTGTCTCCTGTCCTTGATACAAAAAGAATCTTTAGAGGCCCTACACCTGCATGATTTGATCTTAGAAGAGGCTCTTTTGGCTTTGCAAGGATAAAGCAAAGAAATTCTAACCTGGCTAAAGCACTTCTTCACATTGATCCACAATGTCTGTCAGCGTTTCTTTCTTGAAAAGCAAGAAAAAGTGATCAATAGCCATGGATAAATAAAACTTTATTTCTAATTCTCAGAATGGTTCTCTTTCTTTCCCTGAAAAAATTTGCTTCAGTCTCCTTTACTAGACTGGCCTGCTTTCTCCAAAGGAGAAAATTATGCTGCCAAGCCAGTTATTAAATGCTGGGGTGGGGACCACTACCCTGAAGGAGTCTAAAATGTAGTCTGTTACAGTAAATCACTAGAGAAATGTTAACCAATGTCTAAAACACAGAATGAAAACGGAGTTTCAAAGACTGTGACTCAGTCCAAGAGAAACCCATGTAGATTCTTTTTCTGAAGTGACCCTTTAGAAGGTGGGTGAGTAGAATCCAAGCACTGGGGAGGTCGAGGCAGGAAACTATGAATTGAGACTCGACAGCACTAAACAGTGAAACTATTTCTCCAAAATTCCCAAAAGGGTAGTACTCTAACGCATATATATTCCACACTTTCTTTATCCATTCTTCTATTGA
>LOJH01023317.1:0-18099 GCA_001685095.1 Ellobius talpinus | reverse complement strand
TCTATCTATCTATCTATCTATCTATTATCATCTATGTCACCATACACATTCAAGGTGATGCACATTTGGCTCAGGAAGGAGCTGAACTGCATCTCTTTCATGATGACCACCATTAGGGGGTTCATCTGCTCTAAGTTGCCAGCCCCAGGGACTCACTGCCAAAAGACACAAGCCTTTATTCAATCACCTCTGACTTGGTACCAGGTACTTTTGTTCTTCAATTTCTTTTATTGGCTCCACACTTGTGCATAGCTGATGAGTTACCCCTCCTCCCTTCCAAGGAACCAAAAGGCACCAGAAAATTTGCCTTATGGTTCAACTTTAAAGAGAGAGAGAGAGAGAGAGAGAGAGAGAGAGAGAGAGAGCACGATCCCAACTCCTAGAATGCTGTATGCAAGGTTTTGGAATGCCTGGTCTATTTAAAACAAGTCTGTAGATATTGCAGCTTGCTAACAAAACCTTAAAATAATCCTTGGGAAATAAAACCATGTTACAATTTCCTCACCACCAACTACCTCTTTTATAAATACGGGATGGTTGCCGTTTCTCTCAATCTTCCACACTAGATTTCTTCCACCCGGAACGCTGGCAGGCATTCTCTTTATCCCGGCATCATCAGGAAAGCACTGGCTGACAGGTGCTGTTATTGCTTCTGATCCCATTGGTCACATCGTGTAACATCTTCACTCCTAACCTAATACAATGGATGCAGCTTGACAGGGCATAGCAAGGATATGGTCGTGCTTTCCCTGCGCTGGCTTAAGCTCCTGCCTCCCTACCAGCTCCCAGAGACTGCCTACCACTCAACTTTAGGGCATATTTATTGGTTAAAACCGGTGTAAGCCTAGCATCCGATTCCTAACTGACTATTCCCAGGCTGTATTATGTGAAATAGCTGTAGTCATTCCTGCCTTCTTGTTAGAAGGATGCTAATGATCTTAGAGTCATGACAAGAGGGGAGGAAGTGTTTAAATGACAGAGGTTATGTTGTTCCCCAGGCAAGCATGGCAAATGCTTCATAGTCAATAAAATTCATCAATAGAATGGTACATACTGTCAAGAGAATGCCAATGACATCAATATTATATCTCCATTAAAAATAAAGGGGATCAGACAATTTAATTCTAGTCACCATCTCTTGTCCTGGAGAAGCTGGACTTGATCGCTTGCTGCCTTGATTGCAGCAAATGGAAGCTAAGAGGAGTTCAATTCTCTGCTTCAGTCCTGGATGGAAAGGGTCTGTGGAGTTTGCATTGCAGTAGTTTGGTTTCATGTTGTCGTGCCTTGTGATGTCCTGTGCTAGATTTGACAGTGAAAATTCACAGAGCCTGCTCATAATCCCCAAATGCTCACAGTTTAGGTACAGATGCAGCAAGCAAAGTCACGCATAAGGATGCAATCTGTAACCTCAGCCCTGAGAGTGTGCAGACAGGCAGGTCCCAGGACCTCCCTGGCCAGCCCTAGCCTCTGCCTAAAGAATAAGCCTCTGCCTAAAGAGTAAGGTGGACAGCTTTGAGAAAGACAACAGGGTCAGCCTCTGGCTCCACACATGTGTAGAGTTCTGCCTTGCACACACAGGCACATATGCACACAATTTGCACACACACACACACACATGCACGCACACATAACACCTACAGACACATCTTCACACACATGCAAAAATCGGTTGCCTGATGAATCAAGAAAAATCAGGCAATTATGAAGTCAGTAGTTTACTTTTGTTTGCTTATTTGGGTGCTGAAGATTGAACCTGAGTCCTTACACATACTGATCATATATGGTTTATTCATCTAAACACAGTCCCCAATTACACACACACACACACACACACACACACACACACACATACACACACATGTTTTTCTCCTTTTGGCTCAGGAGTTACAGTGAAGGCAGGAGGCATACGCTGTCTCACAATGGAAGGCAGGATGAAGGTGCGACCATTACCCGCTGATGGGAAATCAGGTTTTAAAGCCAATTTGTTTCCGAGTGTCTCCACGATGTGACTTTAGGAGGTGATGGTTGCAGCTCTGGGAGGCATTCGTCCTGATAATATTCATAAATACACTTTGTTAGGCACTTATGTCGAATCCATCAGGTCTCCACTCCGTCTCTGAAAGCAGGCTGCCTTTCAGCTGCTTGATTTCTCTCACACAAATAGGACGGTGCTGTCAGAATTGGGAACTCGGGCATGAGACATGGAATGCTCGGTGTGTCAGCAGAATATTTGTGTAAGAGGAAAAGCCAAGAGGGGACTCTGGGGGCCCTAGGGGAATTGGAGTTCTGCAGGATAGCATTTGTATTTGAGCTGGCAGAGGTGGAGAGGTGCTATCCAGCAAGTGAGAACGGAGGTTAATTGCTGGCAAGCACTCTTTCCTTGGGGGGTGGAGTTTTGTGGTTTAAGCTAGTAGAGATGGGAAAGAACAAGGTGAGATCTGGCGGTCTGCCCATGTGATTCTAAGCTCTCTGGGCCTGGGTTGCTTTGTCTTGTGGGTGAAAATAATCCTACTCCCCTTTCGAAATTATTCCAAGACAAAGGGAAGCAACTTGGCCTGTTCTGGTCCAGTTTTAGCTATTCATCCTTGGCAGCTCCACAGGTTGGCAGCTCACTTTTGCTTTTTTCTCCACTGTAAAGGCTGAGTGTAAGAGATGGCTAGTGTAGACAGGCTCGGATGAAGCCTACTTTAGTGCACGGGGGCACACTCCAACGTGCACACGATTCCCTGGGGAAACGTGTTCAAGTTTAGATTATTTTTAAAGGATCTTAAAGACAGTTTGGGATTTGCTGCCAGAGACATGGAGCTTGTTCACCAGTGGACCATACTTTAGACAGGGTGGGGTGATATATAAGACAAAGTGGAGCATATTCACCTCATCAAAGCAGCATGCAGTTAAAGCAGGCTGCATTCAAAGGATGAATTAGACAAGCCAGGTACAAGATGGGCTTATTCCCTGTGAGAAAGGAAGTTCCATTCCATGCTTGTAACATAGCTGTGGATATTGTCCCCTTGAGATGATCTTGAAGCACGATCTATAACCATGCCAAATGCGATGTCCTCCATCAACTCCCAACTTCCTTTGCATCATAGTTCAAATTCCTCGACACACTTGGCATGGTCCTTATGCTCACACTGCTGCTGGCCTCTGTCTGGGCTGGCAGGGCTCTTGGCTCCCTTCTGCCAGCTCCACCTGCCTAACTCTGGTTCACCTTTCACTTTCCTTTTCAATCTGAGCATCTTTGTGAAAGGCATACAACTGTAGATTTCGCATATAAAAGTCCCTGCTCATATTTCTACAGTTTGAGAAGGTGTAGTGCTGTGTTTTTCATCCCTAGGAACCCTTGAGTGCTAGGTCTTTGCTTGTTAATTTCCTTTTCGTCCTGAGACTTAGCACAGTTCTCAACCATACCAGCCACAGCAGCCACTCAGTAAATTGTAGTTAAATGGCCTGAGGGGTAATAGAGGAAATTGTGAGAGGAATGTGTGATCCTTATAGAGGCTCTGGAAAAGACCAGCAAAGGTAAAGCTTTAAACAAGAAGTCTGGAAAAGAGATGACCTAGGGACTTTATCTAAAACAATAGGCTTCTTCTATAAAATCAACTTTCTACTTTCTTCATATGACCGACAACATTATGAGGTATTTTTATGTGCATGACTTACTTTGCTAAACCCAGTGTCGTATGCATTTATCTGTGTTACAGCTGATGGCAGAATTTTAACATTTTTATTATTGAACGGTATTCCATTTCATTTGTGTGCCATATTGTCTTTATGCATTCATGTGTCAACAGAAATTTAAATTAATTCCTTTGTTAATTATGAACAGAGCAGTGTTAAACATAGGAGGACTGATATCTCTTTGATATAAGCATTGTATTTAATTTTCAGAATAGCTTTGTTCTCTTGGAAATTGGTTGCAGAATCGAAGGGCCTAGAAAGAAAGAGCTGGGGAAACAGGAGAGCTAGCCAACTGATGCAAAAATGACAACTAGGAAAGAGAAACAAGTTCTGGTTTGCTATTGCATAGTAGAGTGAATGAAGTAATCACTAATATAATATTGTACATGATGACTTAGAATAGACGGAAAAGAGGATTGTGTTTCACAACAGCAAGTATTTGTGGTGATAGCTATATTAGTTACCTTAATTTGTTACAAGGGAGAGGGCCGCTTGTTCATCCCAGCTGCCCGGCTAGCTTAGCCCCGAAATAACCACACAGAAACTGTATTAATTAAATCACTGCTTGGCCCATTATCTCTAGCCTCTTATTGGCTAACTCTCACTTCTTGATTTAACCCATTTCTATTAATCTGAATATCGCCATGTGGCAGTGGCTTACTGGGAAAGATTCTAACTGGCAGCGTCCATCTCAGGCAGAGGATCTGTAACTCTGCTTTCTTTCTCCCAGAATTCAGTTCTGTTTCCCCACCTACCTAAGTTCTTCCCTCTCACCAGGCCCAAAGCAGTTTCTTTATTCACTAACCAATACAAGCAACACAAAGAAAGAAGGACCTCCTACAGCATTAATTTGTCCATTGCACAATGTAGACATGTACTGAAGCATTATGACATAATTCATAAAGTTGTGTGGCTACTATGTGTCAACTTACAAGGTTAATTAATTAAGTAATTAGTTAAAGGGGGCATGCACTAGACAGAGCAAACTTTGTCAGCAGACTGGGAAATATACTCTGTGGGGCATCAAGAGGGATCCTAGTCTGGATTCAAGGATCTCTCAGGAGGGAAGAGAGTTCTGATGTTCTCTAGTGGAGTTCTTGCTGAGCTGACTGCAAACCTTCGGGTTCCATACAGAAATAGGGTTCCTTTCCTTTTCCAGGTCCTGCCCCATTCATAGGGGGAAAAGACCAACACTGAATTACTCATTTACCCTTGACATCTTGATTAAGAAGTCAATCTGAGTACTTCTGAGTTATCTAAAACTTGACTAAAAAAGAAATTGGGGAAAGGAGGAAGCTGCCCCCTCCCCTGTGACCACTCTCCCTGAATTGCGAATCCTTTGTAAACCTTCTTCCTGACAGATGCTGTCCCAATTGTGCCGTCTCCACCTCCCTGTCCTGCGCTTATTGTTGGGAAAGTGTCCGCAGCTTCCTACACACAAGACTCTATGCATCATCTTTGCTATTGCAGTCTTTCTCTAAATGATTCATACTGATAATGGCTGGAAAACACTTATGCACAAGACAGATGAGAGGATGGGTTCTCACACACCTTAATTTTTGGGTCACCAAACTTTCCATTACTGCTTAGACCTTCTAGGACACAAGATTTTTTTTCTCATACAATTAGAATTTTCACTCCAGGAAATTCTTGTATAATTAAATAAAATTTTATTGTATTTTGGCTCTATTCATTTGTCAACTATACCCATACCAACTACTAAAAATCATTTTTTTTATTTGCTGAGTTCCTCTTTAGTCTAATTCTACTATACCTTAACATGTAGTTTCACTGTGAAAAACATCTTAATTACTGGGATGAAAAAGTTATAAATATCAAAACCTTGCAAGAGAAATCCCTCCAAACAGACCTAAAATCTACAACATGTTCTGAAGATCATTAACTATTATAGACCATTTAAAATAAGCCAACTGATGGGGCAGAGATCAATTAAGGAATAAGTGCTGAAGGAGATCTAAAAGAAGTGAGTCACAGAGACAGAAACACAGCCCAGATGTGTCCCAAACATTGATTCTCACTATCAGCATTATCATCTAACACAGGAGGTCCATCATCTACCCGAGATCCCTGAGCAGGGATGGATGAGCACAGCGTCATCATCTTACACAGAAGGTCCATCATCTACCTGAGATCCCTGAGAAGGGACGGATGAGCACAGCGTGAACCAGCTTTGTCTTCCAGTCACCTGCTCTTCAAAGTCTGCTCAGAGTTTTTAGATTTTCCACATACATATTTCCATCAACTTTTTTTGCATTTTAAAACTAAGACAAAGTAAAACAAAACACTTAAACCCGTGGGCATAAGAAAAAAGATTATGTGGAATTATGTGTGTCACTCTTTTTCAAAAGAGAAGATGTAATGGCTTTCTCAATTTCATATCCAGGTGTTATTTTAAAAAATAAAATGTAAAAAGTTTTTGTGTATATGGGTGTGGTGTGTATACATGTTCACATGTGTGGGCTCAGGTGTCAGGGGTCACATGTGTGTACCTATATGCCTCTCCCTGTGGTTTTGTGTCCACGTGTATGTCTTTGTGTGGCTGTGTGTGTATAGGATGATGTTAACAGTCTTCCTTGATTACATTTTGCCTTATTCAGTGAGGCAAGGTCTCTCAATGGAACTCAGAGCTCGCCTATGAGAGTAGAATAGCTAGTCACTTTTCTGCAAGAAGACTTGCCAAATGCTCCGGGGATGCCCCATTTCCATCTTTCCATTGCTGGAATTGCTGCAGGCCACCACAGCCACCAGCATTAACATGGGAGCTGGGCTAGCCTCATACTGTGCCGCATATACTTTATCCACCGATCCATCTCCACAGGTCCCCATTTACTGTGTTGTTGTTAGAGACGAAGTCTCACTACATGGCGTTGGTGAGCCTAGATCCCACTATGTGGACCAGGCCAGCTTCAGACTCATAGAGAAGCCCCTCCTTGTGCCTTCTAAATACTGGGGTTAAAGGTATACACCGTAACACTCAGCATGTTTAATTTTCCAAAGATGCCTCTGTTTACCTTTTCCGTATTAAGCAGTGGTGCCAAGCACAAGGGAGCATGAGATGAGCAAAGCATAAACCACACCCAGATACTCTGAACTAGTGTAGTGATGAGAGATCTGTAGACAGCATCAGCTTTTGTTTTTTGACCACAGCTGCTTATATTAAACATCTTGCCAGTTCCAGCTAATACTGATATACAAAATGACCTTGCTGTCAAATCATGCCATCTGTACCTAACAGAGTTGCATAAAAGTCACTAAGGGGTATCTATTCCCTTATGTAGAATTTGGAATGTTCACATGAAGGTATAGCCCCGTCTTACAAAATAAACGAAAAAAAAACTTCATCAAGATCTGGAGATGAAGCCATTATTAAATAGTAATAATTCAAAAGCAGTGAAAATATTCATTCTAACTAGCTTTACATCAAGTCTGGTTGTATTTGCATCAAATGAGAGATGCAGACCATGCTACTTTCACAATTATGTGGGCTTCAGAATTGTCATCGAGGCTGACAGCTCATGATCCTTCGTGCCTGTGTGTGGGCATGCACACATGAACGTGTGTGTGTGTGTGTGTGTTTATTTTTTATCTGACTTGAAGCAACTAGAACCACTTGGCTAATATTAAGCAATAGTGAACACAGTAGACAGACTTGTTTTATTCCAAATTTAGGGACCCGTGTAGCTAGGCTAGCATCATTTTCTGGAAGCTTAAAATAAGAATATTTATCATATTAAGACATGGTTATTTTATTCCACATAAAATGAGTATGTTATTAAACATTATCAAATATTTGGGGGCTATGAAAAATAGCCTTCTTTTGTATCATTGGTGAGCTGATAAGCTTGTATTATATTATCGCATTGCATCCTAGTGAAATGGGAAACATTCCTCTTACATTATTTCATCAGTAAGATTCGGTTTGTAAGGTTTTTTTGATGTAGTTAATTTAAAGCGTTGAACACAGGCGCATGGTTTGGACTGTTTCCTTGTTTAATTTTGCTCTTTTTGCATAATATTTTATCACCTTGGGGAATTAGAATCAAATCTTCCTTGTGGAACAAATTGGATGGTTCTGCCTTCTTCAGACTCCAGAATGCATTATGATGAATGTGTTTATGTGGTACTTTTGAATGTATGAATTAAATCGCTGTTAAATCTCTCAGGATCGAATGTGTTTTGGACAGCCAATTCGTAAAGACTTATCTGTGATTCTCGGTTATTGGTCTGTTCTGATTTTCCATTCCTTCTGCCACTTTCAAAACTCGATTATCCTTTATTAAGTTGGCAAGATTAGAAACTGAAGATGTTTTTACCCTTCCCAGCTGTGACTGCATATGTCTTTGCATTATTGAATTTATGAGACTTTTTATTTGCTCTTTTAATTGTCTTTTTTTTTTTTAACTTGGGACCTCATTACAAGAGATTTCATTTGGGACCAAAGGCTTATCAATTTATTTTTTACTGTTTATCTCTGAAATTATGTTTTGAAGTGCAACTATGTTCCTTGAAAATTATAATTTGAAATAACATGAGAAGTCATTGCTTCTTCTCCTCTGGGAATATAGATGGGGAAACCAAGGACTGGCAAAGGGATCTTTACAAGTTACATTCTCAAGAACAAAACCAAACTCGGGCTACACTGCTGCATGAATATGTGAAAATCCATGAAGCATAGCACATGCGTTTCTTCGTGGATGTTAGCATGTTGCCCAGGCTTCACTACCATGTGTGATACCCCAGTTGTGAGCTTTCTGGATACAGCTCCTAGCCTTTCTGATCCAGTCTTCGGGATTCTGTCATCAAATCAACACATGTCTTCAAAACTAGGAGACTGGGGAAGGAATGTCAAGAATACATTGAAGACACCAATGGCATTACTGATGAGGCTTAATTTTAGCATCACCTGGCCCCTGCTCTTACTCATTACGAAGAATTGCTTGAGACCCTACTAAAGATACTGCCTATTCATTTGAATATGCCTAGGAAATTCATTAAATATCAAACAATAGTGGTTTGTTCTTTGAGCACCGCTGTCTGGCTAGATAGAGGCTGGACCTACAGGTGGAGGCACTGGCTGTTTATACAGGGGTGGATGTCTAGTGTCTATTGTTCTATAGACCAACCATGCCAGCCAGCATATGGCAGTTAAAGCAAATGTGTCTTCCTACGCTTCTCGAGACCAAGGCACTTTACTCTATGCATGCCCATGTCTGAAGAACTCTTGAGTGAGCCCATCTGATTTTCTTCCTCAAAGAGCCGGACTTCATAAAACTTCTATTGCTTTCCTAGCATCCACTTGAGACCTGATTAAAGAACTTTTTGTTTTTAAGTTTTCCTGCACAGTGCAAATCACTTTGCCTGTTCCCTCATGCATAACGAATGTACGCACCATAATTAAACGCACGATGCTGAGAACAAGAATGCCAGGAATAGAGGTGCTGATCTGCCCCCCGGGGGTCTGGGCTGGCAGGCAGGCCAAGGCTGGAAGGGCAGAGTGATTATCTGAGGAATATAAGAGCCAAGAAACAACCAGAGTGTGGGGAAGCCCCTCTGAGAAACTAGAGAGACTGGCAATTTTAACAGTTGAATTTTTCACTAGTTTTAATTGCTTACTCCAGAGTAAGAAAAGGGAGACAGCACTCATGAAGTCAAGATCTACTTACACAGAGTCAGCAGCCAACAAAAACAACAAAGCCAGGAAGCTAGAAAGAGGAGATGGGACTGGGGAAGGAGGAGGGGCTCCAGGGAGAGGGTGTGAGCACAGCAGGCTGCGTGGGAATGGAAAGGCAAAAGGCAAGTTTTGAAGATGGGGGTCCAGTCGAGACAGGAGGCAGGCAGGACCATGATGGGGAGGCAGGCAGGACCATGATGGGGAGGCAGGGAGGCTGCATCTGAACTGAATCTGTGCTTCTCTGGTCCTCGGTAGGGTAGTGACATAGCCTTTACTTTCTGTTGGATACAATAAATGTGATGACATAAACTAAAAACTAATAACCAAATGAACCCAAAGGATAGAGAGGAAGAGACAGGCATCGAATAATGTAATGAATGATGGTGCAAAGCAATCATAGCACAAGGGTATGGAATACAATGCCCAATGAATGTTGGCTACTAATAAAAAAAAAGCACATCTTAAATATCTGCCCTTTCCCATAAATGTTTAAAACTCCATCAGGTTTTCTTTCCTTCCATCAAAATCCATCTTCTCACAGCTTCACGACACTCTCCAAATCTGAGCTTTCTTACCATTTCCAGGTTTCCTGGCCATGAACCTCTCCTCCCCTGCTGTTCCCTTCAGTGTGTCCATCACTCAAGATAGAAGATCAAGGCATTGGCTCAGAGACCCCATGGTTCTCAGCTAAAATATGAAGGTGCACACACCTGCTACGACCTAAGACCTCCACATTTCCCGCTTGCTGGTTACTTTCTCAAATCCACTTGTAATCACTTCACATCCCCTTATTTTGCCCATATTTTTCCCAACAAAACATGCAAGCCCCTCCCATGGGCCCTTTGCCCAGGTAATCGATCTCTTCTATTTGCTAATGCATCCTCTAGAGATAAATGCCCAGCACAGTATAGGTGCTAAACACTGATTCCCAGAAGAATGAATGAATAGCTGTTCCTGAGGATGTGTGTTTGTGGGAATAGGATCCGAAGTACAATTGAATAAAAGTGCAATAAAATAAGTAGACAAGAGAAGTAAGGGGGTGAGAGGAAAGGAAGTTTACTAAATAAAAATTAAGGTAGTAGGGTAGGTCTTCCATGAGATTATTCCTGGTCTCGTTTTGCATACTTATGATGTAGAGTTATACACCTGATATTGTCAATACTTATTTACAATGTACTATGTGCCAGAAATATTCAAATATATCAAGTGACATGTGTGTATAATTATATATAAATACTTAGTCCATGTATAATTATATATATATATGTCATGATATATGTACTATATGAATTCACATGTACAGTAATGCATATTAATATATACATTATATGTAAATGTAAAGAAATTAAAGCATTCTCCCCTCTGTCTGCTGGGAAGACAGGTGCTCAGAATGGTATGTTAATGCTGAATTGAGAGAATCTAAATGACAGTTTAGCTGTGGATTCCCCATGTCCACATCCACATTTGGGAAAACTTCCTCCCGGCCCCGCCTCTTCCTAGCTGAGTGATATGATGCGGATTAATTGGCACCTCTGATATTCCCTCTTGTTCGTAAGAAAGAAAGCAAATTGAGCCTGACTATCTGCGAAAGCCACTCCCTATTTAGAAGAAGTCGTGGCTGAGAAGTCTTTATCAAAGAGATTCTCTGCAATTGCCAAACGAGGAAAAGCCCTCTGCTTCTAGTGGGCCCACACTAAGCCAACATAACCAGAGGAATGGAAAAGGAAAATAACGAGAATGGCTTGATGTGCTGTGCGTCCTGGCTCCAACCATTCCTGGCTTATTCTTCATTTTTTCACTATGAATATACAAAAATTTTTCTATTTGGCTTCGGTTGCTGCATGTGTGATGTGAAAGCCACAGACACAGCACAGAACGCTTCACTTGACTTCTTAGGATGCTGTTTGTCTCACACGGAGCATCGCCACTGCTTATCATATAAGTCTACCCAGCACTAGGATACAGGAAAGCATGTTAAACCACTTTTCCTGCTTCTGCAAATGGCTATCCACAACTAGAAAGTTGACATTTAACATAAATATCCAGGGACTCGAGAGACGGCTCAGTGGTTTAATCACGCCATCGGCTCTTCCAGAGGACCTGAATTTGATTCTCAGCACCCACATTGAGGTTCACAACCATCTGTAAGGTCATAGTCCCAGGGGGGTCAGCGCCCCCTTCTGGTCTTTACAAGGGCTAGCCACACAAGCAACGCAGGCATCCATGCAGGTTAAACATTCGTACGCATTAAATAAAGTTTTACAAAGAGATACATGCATAGTAGGTATGTGTAGAGGGACACGGGAGACTGGAAGGAGAAATGGCATCTGAAAGGGACCTGGAGGACAAATGGGAGTCGATCCCAATGTGTCCATGTTGCCCTCTGCTGAAAGTAATGAAAATGCTGAAAATCTTGCCGGCCTCACCTTTCAGGGAGAAATGGGCACCTCAAGTCAGTCAAGTTAGCTTCACCTACTGCATTAAAAACATAATGTGGCTTCCTGTGCAGTATGCCCACGGCAGGGCTTCTCAGTTCTGAAGGATTCATGGACACCTTACAGAAATCCGGATGACATTTTTCAAAGAAAATAGAGTCATACAGAAATAGACATCCAGTGTCAGTTCTGGGGCTTACAGTGATGACCACCTGCCAATCGCAAAGAACCACTGACTTGGCTGATATATTTCATAGGAACCAGGACCCCTAGAATTCAACCCATGATCAGGTTTTAATTATGGTCTGTAGATAAATAAACAATCAACATAAAACAAATCATGACCTATTAGACAGCTTTTGCAAACTCAATTTTCTGTCAATACACCAAAAATTCATTGTTTTGACTCACTAGATGAAGCTTGTAAAGGAAAATAAGCCCTTCATCTTGACTTGAGCATCTGAGGGTGCTGCTCTAATGATAGCAACAGCCTCCAGCTCCATGGTCCTCCCTCAGGCACCCTCTATCTCTAGAGCATCCTGCCTATCCTCCCCAGCACTGCACAAGACATGCCTCCCAGCCAGAGCTACTGAATCAATCAATCAAATTTTTATTTTTATTGCACCATTCTGGAAAATCCACTTATGCCCCTTTCCAGTAACACCAAAGAGAGAAATAATCTATAGCACCCAATTAAGAATAAAACATATGCCTTCTTGATGATGTCTAAACGGTGGTGGATCCAATGGTCATTAGCTCTTGAAGTTATTCAACATTAAAACTGAGGTGGCATAGCATGGTATAACTATAAGTGAAGTTTCATTACAACCACTCAAAAAGAGAGAGAAACCATTTGAAAGTAAGGGTTCTCAGATGTCCCTGTGTCTGTGTCCAGAAGCAATAATAATAATGAGCGTTATTGAGTACTTTCCTTTCTAAGAGTTCAAAGAGCTGTTCCCTGTAATGTTAATCCACCTCTACCACAGCCATGTGATTTATGGCTTTTTCAGGGCACAGACTGGAAGGAGGAAGATTGCTCAGGCTTTCAACGGTTGTCTTGACTGGGTAAATTGCTGAGAGCGTACATTTCCTGCCATAGAGGAGATTGATAGAAAACCCGGAATTGAGGAGGCGGGTGCATGTTGAGTGCTGATGTCAAATCTGAACAGGGGAAAAGAGACTATTTCCCCAGGATGCTCCCCTAGGGACTCCTAGGGCATGGGGGTGCACCCTGTCAGCAGACACTGCCTCAAGGTGGCGCAATCATTCCTGGAGCTATAGAAACTCTGTCTTTTGGGTAATCAAAATTGCAGGACAGGGACCTTGCCTGATCTGATTTCAAATCATGAGATGCAAATTGAAATGATGCAAGAATGCATGTCACTGGATTCACAAGGATATCCTCTCAAGGGAATGTTTACTTCCTAGGCATCTACCTTTTTCTTCAGTATGAAAACCCAACACCAAACAAATGAAGAAAAACTGAAATAGTGATGAATCAATTGATTGCTTGGTCAATAGGTAACCAAAACAAATGATACTTTTATTCTTTTTGCTTTTTTCACCCTTAGCCTCTTTCTCTCTCCATCTCTCTCCCCCTCTGCTCTCTACCTCCACGCTTTCTGCTTATTTCCATTTTTCTTTCTTATTTCATGTTATGGGTATTTTTCCTGCATACTTATCTGTGCACCATGTGCATGCCTTGCATCTGTGGAGGCTAGGAGAGCGGATTGAGCCAAGAGTTACAGATTGTTGTGAACCTTCATGCCTTTAAATATGCAATTTATGCCGCCCAGAGTTATTTTGATAGCCTACCTGTACACATACACATGTATACAAAAATGCACACACATGCACACTCACACTCACACACACACACACACACACTTTGCTGACCAATTCCTATCGTAGGATAAATGCTAGCTTCCTATGAAGGATGCTCTGAGTTCTTCATGTAAACTGAGTTCTATGTTTCTCCAGTGTCATAACAGCTCTTTCTTATAACATCCTGTGGTACTATAACTAATATATTCTAAATGAGACTATAAATTCTACTTATTAGAGACTGGTATCCTGCTATTTACTCCTCTATCCATACCCCGTAAGAAAGAATCTGGAATATCTAGGCCATGGGGATCTCTTAACAACACCATACAACGCTTAGTCAAAAGGCTTTAAGCTTTTAAATGGGCCAGGTACTATGCTAATTGCTTTGCATGAATATGATTATATAATCTTAACAACTTGCAACTGTGGTCAGAGAAGAAAAATTGAGACCACTAAGTTTGGATCCCCTTTGCTAAACAAACCCTGGAAATGGGCTTTAAGTACAAGCAGATAAGAAGATGATCCCAGAAAGTATTTCTTGAGGAAAAGGGAAGCAGGCCGGGAAAGGGGTGAAGCCCGGGAAAACACACATTTCTTAGCCTGATGCTACTAGGGGCAAGAAAAAACCTGTTTGTACTGGCACTCATATTCAAATGCCTGTGTGTGAGACAGCCATCTGAGAGCTATCTCCCTGAAGACACAGCGACTCAGGTCAGCTGCAGGTGATTTCCCGGGCTGTCATTCTCCAGTCCTTATGGCCTTCTGTGCACAGGCAGCACAGTTGCCACAGCTGCTCTGGTAAAATGCTGAGCAGGTGGGAGGCAGGTGTGGTACATCGCAGGGGCCACTGGATCCACATACTCTAGGCTCCGTTGTCAGTCAAGGCTACACAAGGGTGTGAATCTGCTTCTTTGTGGGTTGACTCAAGAAGGTCTTCAGTGAAGATGTTTGCATGTGTCTGCTCAGTGAGTGGATAAAAACAAGAGGAAGGAGCCAGAAGAAGAAGTAAAAAAGGTTATGAATATTTGTTCATTGGAGATAAAGATTGAATCTGAGGGAGCTTTTCCGTCCCCAAAGAGTATGCTCTTCTAGTGGCTACCGCACGCATACCGTCTGATTTTATATGCTCTCCTAGTGCCTACAGCATGCATATGGTCTGATTTTATATGCCTACAGCATACATACTGTCTAATTTCATATGTTCTCCTAGTGCCTACAGCATGCAGGTCTGACTTTAGTACCTCCTCTTGGAGTTCACCGCACCACACTGTTAGTTTTCTTTCTCTTTATGCTTTCTCCGCCAAGGGGAACCTTCTACCTTGGCTCTCTATACTCTCTTTTAAGATCAGATATCAATATTTGACTGAAGTCAAGATTGGATTTATCCTAGGAACTACCCAGCTTCTATGATGGTCATCTAGTATTTGTTTATAGCTCTTATGCATTGATTATATTGGTCCAAAGTTCAGACTACTAAGGCTATAGCTTTCAGTTTCCAGAAAGCCCTGTATCCTACTCTGGTGGCTTCTTTAATTCTCCCCTCACGTACACTATCATGTTTTCATGGAGACTTCAAAATTAACATGGAATCTGTCATATCTGCAATCTCTTTCATTAGTAAGGAAAGGGTGCACTTTATCTAATGCAGGGCAGTGCCTTGAGGAAACATGTGTCCCTTCAGATCTTCTGCAGTGCAGACACTAATGTCCTGCAGGTCCTGGCCTCAGCATGTCATTAGGTAACACTTCTGTGTGAAATAAAGCCTCACATTCAGCTTATTGAATGTTTGTTGAGCACCTACTGTGTGCCAGGCATCAAATAGTGACTGAAAGATAAGTGAGGTATGTTTTATGTAAAGTCTAACAGGAGATATAGACTCCCCAAATAGGTAATGCCAGTATCCAGTCGTATAATATAATCAGATTTAAGCCTAAATTCATATGAAAACAGCTGGTACAAGATAAAACAGATAGCCTAAATGAGGGAGAAGTCAAAAGATTACACAGGACATGACGTTTGTGGTACTATGTTGAAAAATAACCCAACCTGTGCAAAAGTCAGCAGTGTGAGCATGAATATTTCATTCAGCTAGAAAGCAAAGGTTTCATTTGATTTAAACAAAGGTTAGAAGGCCGGCCGGCACATTGGTCATTCTCCATTCGACTTCTCCGACGCTCTCCCTCGGAGGATCAGATTAGTTCCATACAACAGGACACCCACTCTGCTAGGTTGCCTTTGTGATGTGATGATGCCTTTGTGTAGCTTCTTCTACGCTGGGGAAGCTAGTGAGTTGATGACCGGCTCTCTTCCTATGTGAGGATGCTGAACTTCACTCTCCTGACCACCCAGACTTCAAACTGTGCTTCACAGACTATGTGGATTAGAGAGGAGGGGATGAAACAGGGATCAGGGGGTAGGTAAAGAATGCTGTGTTCCTCTTCGCCCTTGCTGAGGCCGCTTTGCCTACTGCAGTTTGAATCGGAGACTCGGTAGACAGAACCTGCCCAACAAAGAACACTACAAAGGAGGAGAGAAGAGGCTGACAGGATAGCGAAGTGGGTAAAAATGCCTGCTCCTGAGCTGGGGATCTCAGTTCAGTCCCTAGGACCCAGCTGGAAAGGAAAGAACTGACTCCCACAAGTTGTGCATGTGTGCACATGCGTACATGCGAACACACACAGACAGACAGAAGGAGGCAAGAGAGAAAGAGAAGGAAGATATATGTGACTAATTTTGAGGCATAGAATTCCACAAGCTTCATATGGCGCCATGGGATGGCCACGGTTGTGATGCAGAGAGAGAGAATATGATAGCATGAAGGAAGGGAATGCATGGATGGTAAGAAACAAGAAAGACCCGTGTGAACATGAGTTTGGAAATGCTCTAGCTTACAGGTGAGAACATTGATCCAGGAGTCATTTTGAGGTTCTGCAGAAGATGGGTTGGATCTAGATACAATGAAGACATACAGCCAGCAGGGCTCAACGAGGCACCGGATTCTGGGAAACAGCAATAACGTACGCCTGTAGGGTTGTTGTGAGGGTTGTTATTATGAAATGTGTTTTAAATTGCACTGAGTAGTGCAAATATCAATTATGAGTGTTAGCTTGACTAGATCATCGTTCTCTTCATTCCTCATAAGCGCTCTTGTCACAAGCCCCTCCTATGATTCATTGTCAACTGAGCTGTTCCTTAATTGGATTTGCTGAAAGCAATAGAGAATGCCATTTGGCTAGTTCTTCTCTGGGGAATGTTGATATTCAAATCTCCAGGTCATTATTTAGAAGCCTTATTTCCAACACGGAAAATTTAAAATTGGATCACACGCTAATCTCTAAAGCAAGCTCTCCTTTGCCTCCAGGATGAGCAAATATTTAAACTTGAGAAAGAGGATCTTTTCTGAAACCCACACATGCATCCCCAAGGGGCACATAGGAATCCTGACGTCTGCCTGGTGAGGATGGTAATGAAGAAGATGATGGCAATATTGAGTCTCCTCATTGTGCCCATCACATTTTAATACCTATTGTGCTGGTGATTACCCTGAGAACTCTCTATATGTTAATTACCTCTTTTAGGCAGAATATAAGACAGAATGATCACAGCTTTTCAGGTAAGGAAGGAGAAGCACAAAAGCTTGAAGCAGCAATCAACCTGTCACCTAACCAAGAACACACATAACAGATATTTGGTTCCAGCCCATTTGACCTGGCTCCAAATCTCACGCTGTCTGCTTGTCGGCAGAAGCATTGCCAGCATTGCCTCACTGCTGACCTCTGGGTCTCACTGAGACTAGAGCTGTATTCTCAGGCACAAAGTATGTTCTCTGTGTGCTGTGGCTGTGTTTACATCAGAGTGGATTTCCTTGACTAGAGCCGTCAATACATTGACACAGTTCTAATCCGAGAAAGTGATGGAGCCTTACACAAGACAAATAGAATGTCACTGTCTGTCACTCCTAGGGACATGAGCTTAATTTTGTCAGGCTAGCCAGGCTTTGGGGAAACCGGAGCATTTTTCTAATGTCAGACCTCAGAAAGAACAATCTGGCAAGAGACTTGGAAGCAAGCATCAAGCTATTTAACTATGAACCAAGACCCATACACCATAGCACATGAGTGCCTGAATGGATTAATGGCAGAAAAAAAGGAGTTTTCTCCTGAGGTTTATAATTCTGCATCTCTGCTTCTGAAGCAGTTTATTTAATATCACTGCAACTGATCCCTCTATCTCTTTCCTCCCTTCTACTGTATAATGAAGTCTCTGAATTCGTTACAGAAATTCTAGTGTTGGGTATGAGGAGCAAGAGTACTCGAAGAATGGATAACACTTGTGGGTATCTTGGTAAAAGGAAAGGGATCTCACACTTACTCTTCCCTGTAGTTCACAGGCTGATCTGCCATTTCAACACCTGGTGTAGGAGGGTTATCTGTCTATGTGTTACTTTCATTGGTTAATAAAGAA
>LOJH01023316.1:0-19550 GCA_001685095.1 Ellobius talpinus | reverse complement strand
CCAGGTAGGTGTTGGGAACTGAACCTGGGTCTCTGCAACAGCAGCCAGTGCTCTTAAGAGTCGAACCATCTCTACTCTCCTCTACTAACAATTTTGTACACGTTTCCTCATTTTTGTGTAACGCTATAAATTGAAAAGATAATTCAGATCATGGGAGAGTGTTTAATGAACTGGTGATAGAAGAATAAAATTATACTTTATCTAATAAGCACATATGTATCTTAGTTACTTTCCTATTTATATGATAAAACTCCATGAAGGGGTAACTTACAAAAGAAAGCATTTGCTAGGCAGTGGTGGTGCAGGCCTTTAATTCCAACACTCAGGAGGCAGAGGCAGGTGGATCTCTGCGAGTTCAAGGCCCGCTTTGTGTATAGAATGAGTTCCAGGACAAGCTCCAAAGCTACACAGAGAAACCCTGTCTCGAACAAAACAAAATGAAAAACAAAAAAAGAAAGAAAAACAAAGTAAAAATTAAAAGAGAGCATTTAATTGGCTTAATATTTCAGAAGGTCCGAGTCTCTGAGAGTGGAGCCAAAGGCAAGGCACCAGGAAGGACTATATCTCATATCTCCATCTGCAAGTAGGAGGCAGAGAGCACACCCATCTGTTGAAACCTCAAATCCTACCCTCAGCCAATCACCAACTCCAGCAAGGCCACATTCCCTAATCCTTTCCAAACAGTTCTATAATTTGAGGTCCAAGTAGTCAAATATATGAGCCTATGGGGGCCATTATCATTCAAAGTACCACAGAATGTATTTCCATGGGTTAAGCTGTTATGCAGAGAATAAAACTTGTTAATTAACCTAAGCATAGCACTCTTCTTTATAACTTTATAAGAAAAGGCAAAAAGTATTGTGAATGAGACTATTCTAATAAATATTTCAATGAACGTTTTAGAGATATATTCTATGCTAATTTGATTATATAGTTCACTCTAAAACCCTCCCTGAAAATGATCACACACCAGGCAAGGTTTCCAGCCTTAATTTGTTGGAACACTTAATTAAAGTGGAACGTTATTGTGGAGAACCTCATACCATTTAATTCATGAAATAAATGATACGAATGCTATGCCATTTAATTCATAACCAGCGTTTAAGTTAGTTCTCATTACACTTATTTTGCATATAAAGTGATTGAGGTGCAGAAAATTCAACAATCCTACTCAAGGTCAAGTGAATTAACCAGTCCCAAGGTCATTTCCATCTCAGCCAATGTGCAGCAAAGATGGTGTTAGTCAGAGGTGCCTGTGCATAGCACTATCTTGAACGCCACAACTTTGACATGCGTGCCTACTAGAGAGAAAAATTTTATTCCATCCTATAAACAAATTGTTAACTGTGGGAAGGTGCACATGTGTGTATACATGTTCATGTTACCTGGACCCTACTCAAAGATAAATTCTAGCAGCTGTGTTACCTGAGGTAGGGTCTCAAGTTAAAGCCTATTCAAGGTGCAGCTTAGAAACCTGGGAGGCACCCTCAGGTGGTGCTTGCTGGGTTTTGTCAAAGCTTACAATCTATCAAATCATCAAATCGTGTTGTTTCAAAGCCAGATAGGACTTCTGAGACTTGCTATTGCTAATCTCGTCATTGTATGAGCTGATGAGAATAAAGGGCCTGGAGAGACAGCTCAGCATGTAAAAGTACCTACCACCAACCGCCTGACCATCAGAGTTGGAGTGCTAAGACCCACGTGCTAGAAGGAGAGTACCAACTACTGCGTGTTGTCCTTAGACCACCACATATAGGATTATAAAGCATAGTGTATTTGCATTCCCTCTTTCTGCCCACCACCACTTTAATGTAAATAAATAATGAAAATATGATTTAAACATAAAACTGGGGTAAGANTTTATGGTTAACATTTATAATAGTGTGACATGTCAACATTTATATAAATGTCTGTAGGACTGAGCCAAGGACTCTGAGCCTGGGAGACTGGAGGATTAATCAACATCCCCTTGGGAAATGACAGTTTCCAATTTAAACGAACATGAGTTCAAACACCTACACATTCCCAGCTTTCCTTAGCCTCCTGAAGTCACCCAGTTTATCAAAGCAGAATGGGTACTGGACCCCAACTCTCTGCGTGCCCCATCTAACAGTCAAAGAAATGCTTGTTTTAAGGAAACTCACCACACTGAGTGTGGTGGAAAGGAGGTGAATAGAAGCAGATAAGGGAAACAACAGGGGAGTCTAGGGAGACAAGGCTTGCTGAGCAAAGCCACTTGCCATACAAGTACAAGGGGTGGGAATTTGGCTTCCCAGAACATATGTAAATGCCGGGCATGGACTGGTAACCCACTTAACAATCTCAGGGCTCAAGGGCAAGTCAGACTGCCAGAGAAGTCAAACTGGAGGGATTCAAGTGAGCTGCCCTGGAGAGCAATTGAGAAAGATGCTCCATGGATACCTCGACTTCCATACACAAAGTGGTACACCCACACCCCCACACGTTCACATGCGTGTGCACACACACAGTAAACAGATAAATGTATTAACTAACGAAAGCCATTAGTAATCATTGTATCTTCTTGAAATTCTGATGGCTCTTGTTCTAAAAGCCGGACTAAATTTTATCCCTGCCGAGATCCTGCCAAGAAGGTATGCATAGTCTGTGCACACAGCAATCCAGGCTCCCCAGCTCTGAGTTTTCATCCTGAGAATGACTAGTGATTCATCCATGACCTTTATCAAACCACTAAACCTTTCTCTATCTCAGTTTCTCCCTGCATAAAGTAATTATAAATAATACATGACCGCTGGTTACTTTGTGGGGGGTCACAAACACATTCATACTGTAATAACCTATGAAGTAATTTAAAATTCTTGAGTGAAATATGATATTAAAATATTGCTACACTCTAATATCTCTGACTATCAGGTTAAAATGAGAAACACATTACTCTCTGAGCAGAAAATGTATCTGATGAGAACAAAAAAAATCCTTTCTGCTTTTTGTTCAAGCTTCTCAAAACTCATGTGTGTGCACTGAACCTCAGTCTGCAGCAGTTCTGCCAAGCTGGAATAAAGAATGTCACTATGAGGACCTCAGACCAGAGTTCTAGGCAAAATATAGGAACCCGGCTATGTGTATCAACTCTAGAGAAACAGCAAGCACAGTTTTAGGCAAACAGATCCTGAATAATTATATTCCTCATTTTTACTTAAGAAACCAACCTTATTGTGAGTATTGGAAGTTTAGAACATGATGTTATTGAACACACACTGATAATAAAACGGTTGCTATGGTGAAGCTGACTAATATTCCTATACATAACTACATACTTACCTAATTACAGCCTTTGTGAGATGCAGGCAGCTCAAAACCTGTTTAACAGAAATCCTTAATAGAATACAGCTTTATTAATATAATTTTATGTTGTATATTAAATTTTTAGATATGTTCATCTTATATATCTGTGATTTCATACTCATTAATGTACCAGTCCCCTTTTCTTCCCCTTCCAAATTATATGTACTAAATAATATATTTAGTTTATTAATACAGTATATGTATAATAAATATAATAATATAGTTAATACGCTAATAAATATACTAAAAAGTATGTTTCTTTTTATGAAAATCTTCTCTCTCTATGTTTGAAGTACAGTGCCCATGTAGGACAAGTTTGTGGAATCAGTTCTTTATTTCTACCATATAAGTTCTGGGATCAAACTTAGGCTTTCACAGCAAAGGTCTTTATCTCCTAAGATATCTGACCAACCCCTAAATAATCATATTTGATACACAGAAAATGATATTACTTAGGTAAAATTTAAATGTACCTAGATGGTACTTGTTTTTATTTAGTAAATCTTCCAACATTGCCCATAATTCTACTTATGTAACTAGCTTGATTATTCCTCTGCGCAAATTAGTGAACATTTGGAATGATTAAAAATAGTTTACTCACATTTTGTTAGACAAAGTTATACCATATGCCTGGCACTTGACTCTTGATTTCTGGTATTTAGGTTCTCTGAATTCTTAAAGCAATACATGTATATTAAGTAGATAGGGGGTGGCATCATCAAACAAACTGAACAAAGCTAAAGGAATTTCAGGTACCATACTGCTAAAATACTTTTTAACAATACTTTGCTGTGTGACAGCTGGACATGATGGTGCAAGCCCATTATCCTAGTTCTTAGGAGACTGCAGGGAGGATTTTGAGTTCTAGCCAAGCCTGAGACATATATCAAGACCCTATTTCAAAACTAAATATGTGAATGAATAAGTATGTAAAATAAAACACTAAATAAAATAATCGTATAGCATATTTTTATTGCAATTATAATCAGCTACTATGAATTTTATATGGAAGGTTATTAGAAGCCAATTAAGTATATTTAATAATTACATTTTTTCTTTTATTGAAAATAGATTCTTTTCTCACACAACACACCTAATTACAATTTCCCCTTTCTCTGCTCCTCCCAGATTTTCCCCATCTCCCCTCCCATGTGGGTCCATTCCCTTTCTGTCTCTTATTAGAAAAGAACAGGCTTTTAAAAGATAATAATAAAATACAACAGAATAAAATGTAATAAGATAAAACAAAAACAATTATAGCAAAGTTTGACAGAACAACCAACAGAAGGAAAAGAGGCCATGGGAAGACACAGGAATCAGAGACTTCCTCGCTTGCACACTCAGAAGTTCCCTTGAAAGCAGCATGGTTGGGTACTTTTCACCGAGCTTTCTCATCGCGGTAGCTGTTTCTACTACTACTGTAGTTTTTGTGAGGGCGCTGCTACTCGTGATGCCTTGTGCTGTTAATTACTTATCAAGGCATTTGCTATGGATTCTGCAAAAGATGCCACCAAGTCTTCAATTAGCTTCTTGCTGCAATTTGTTGCCAAGGAAGAACATCGTAAAGGAATCCAAGTGTAGTTAGAATAAGGAATATGGCGAGACTTTCAGATGAATGTGAAAAGTCAAGTTAAGAATAAAAAGGAGAAGGGAATAAATCAAGGTTAAGCAAAACTCTCTCCAGCACCCCAAAATCGAAACTGAACCTGGGGCTGCTATCAAAGAGCTGGAGTCAAATCCTGAGAGACTTAAGAACTAACCCAGAGCAATTT
This sequence comes from Ellobius talpinus, assembly GCA_001685095.1. Taxonomy (NCBI): domain Eukaryota; kingdom Metazoa; phylum Chordata; class Mammalia; order Rodentia; family Cricetidae; genus Ellobius; species Ellobius talpinus. The sequence continues at coordinate 14,454 of LOJH01023316.1, read as the reverse complement.
GTTTTGTGTCATGCCTAGGCCACAGTACACATATGGAGGTCAGGTAAAACTTTGTGGAGTTGGTTCTATCTTTCTACTTGCACAAGTCCAGGGGACTGAACTCAGATCTTCAGTCTTGAAGGCAAGCCATCTTGCTAACCCTCTATTCTACATTGCTATCACATTGCATTGCCTATTCTTTCCTACTGTCACCTCATACAAAATGAGATATGCTGGTCAAACTACCAAAAATACTCATGATGAATATTTTTAGTTTTTATTTTTATTTGTAGTTCAGTTATTACTAAACTTTCTCTTCTCTCTTTCTGTGTGTGTCTGTGTGCATGTGTGTGTTCTAGCGTATATGTATGAGTTCCTGTGTGTGCGTGTATATTATGCATGAGGAGTATTTTCCTTGACTGCTTTCTCCACATTACTTTATGAGGCAGGATCGCTCACTGGACTCGAAGCTCATCAATTCAACTGAACTGGTTTGCCAGTAACTCCCTGGGATCAGCCTGGCTCTACCTCCCTGATACTGGAATTACAGGCTCAAACTGCTATGCATGGCATTTCACTTCACTACTGTGGATTGAACTTAGATCCTCATGATTGCATGACCATTGGTTAACACAGTAAGATATCTCCCCAGCACCCCTGACTCTTCTTGTCCTTATCATGTTCATCTCCAAGAACTAAGTATTGCATTAAGTTTCATCTCTCCCAATCTGTGTAGAGGAGCAGAGACTCTTACAGAAATCACAACACTTCTCTAGATGAGGACCAATCCTTAGAGAGCTGAAGACCAGTAGTTGCTACTTCTAAATGCCTGGCTTTTTCTCTCCACGTTAACAAGTTCCTGTTCCCAGGTTCACAATATTTGAGCACAGAGAGAGTTCTGGGTGGAAAATTCAATTTCCTTTGCTTGATGCTGAGCTAGGCCATCAGACATGCTTGCTTTTCTGAACAAACTTCACTCACCAGCAAAGTAAACTCCTAAACTGAAAACTAAGCATCACAGACCTTGGCACGTAAGGCTATTAACAATAATGATCTTCAAAACCCAGTGCTTCTGAGTCTGTCCTAGAGCTAGCATGGGAGCGCCACAGTGGACTGAAGAGCAGCAGGCCACTCCTGAGCCTGTCCGGAGGACATTCCCCACCAGGGGCTGGAGGGAACATCAATGAGTCTCGCTCTGGTGGTGGTGCTAATTTCAAGCTCTATTAAATACATGAAATAATAAGTGTACAATATCTTATTCAGAGCAAAATTACAACCCTGCTAACTGCTTTGCCAACAGTGAATAAATTAGCCCTTGCTATGTAATTTCCACTGATCAGAGAAAAACAAGATGTAAGAGTGGAAAGGAAGCCTTCCGCTCCACCCCCTGCCTTCCCCAGGCCTTTTCATTCCTGTGGCTCTTCTTCATTCCTTCCGTTACAATAGCTACCTAGCCTCCCCCAGTAACTCAAGCCCATTATTACTAATTACCCTGTTTGTAGCCTCCGTCATGGACTCCCTTGGAGACCAATTTTGCTTCTACTTCAATCACTTTCTCATGCCCATGTGTATGTACTTCAATCTACCAGAGTTCTCCAAATAAAGTCAGTGTACCCAATTCTGTGGCTAGCCCTCCTACATGGAAGTTTCTGATCCTTGAGGCCTGAGTCCACATTTCTATCTAGTTTCTTTTTCATTACATAAATGTTTACTGGACTATTTTGTATAAGGGGAGACAGGTGCACAGCACATGGTATATGTGAAAGTCAGAGTACAACTCATGCCAGCTTTTCAATCCTTATGCCATGGGGTCCATGAGATCACCCTCAAGAGTTAGAACGGATTTGGGGACTGCTGCAAGGGAAACTGGGAAGGATGTTTTGCCTGAAGCCAGACCAGGTTCTTGACTGATGCCCTAAGTGCTCCCTAGGAGTCAGGATCTGAGGAGTCGCTGATGTGAAAATGACCTCATCAGGCCTCATGGGCTTTGTCAAAAGCAGGATACAGCAGCTGGTTCAGCAGGCTCAGGACCTGCAGACAGAAAAGCGATTCTCCAGCCTCCACAGACATAAGTCTTTCGAGGGTCTCCTCCATGATGCTATTCTGCTTCATCTTGGGCTCAGGAGAGACAAAAAAAAAATCCAAAAACCATGGTTTCTGCTGCTTTAGCTATTGATGACTTGGGAGACCTCATTCAAGACTTGATGACTTCCTGTTCAGAGATGGAGGATGGCAAACAATCTCTATACCCCACTTTTCAAGGATCAGACTCTTGCCCAGATGCCATCTTTCGGGTCTCAGTGGAGAATACTACCAGACTGGATTGGGGCTCTTGTTCCTGTAGACAGGCACTGAGATGGATTTCAGTTCTTTGCAAGAGCAAGAGCAAGCCCTCTAGAGTAGTTTATAAAGTGTACCCCTGTTGTGCACTAGTGCAGGACTGGGGAGCTGGCTCAGTTGTTATACATTGCTGGCCTTACAAACATGAGGTTCAGAATTTGATCCCTTAAACCCAGGTAAAATGGCCAGGCATGGTGTTTCACACTCCTAGTGCTAGAGAGGCAGAGAAAGGAGGAGCCCTGGGGCTCAACCAGCTGTCAGTCTAAACAAACAAGCTGGAGATTAGGTTAAAATGAGCAACCTTGTCTTCAAAACTGGGGACAGTACCAGATATATGATACCCCCAGTGAACCTCACTGCAAACAGGCACATGGGTGTGTAACAGGAATAGGGATATACTAACAGGCACATGGGTATGTAAACAGGCACACAGGCATGTTGACAGGTACACGGGTGTGTTAACAGGAACACAGGTATATTAACAGGCACAGGGTCATTTAAACAGGCACATGGATGTGTTAACAGGTACAGGGGTGTGTTAATAGGCACACAGGTATGTAAACAGCACATGGGTGTGTCAACAGGGACAGGGGTGTGTTAACAGGCACATGGGTGTTAACAGGTACATGGGTGTGGTAACAGGCACAGAAGTATGTTAACAGGCACACAGATATGTTAACAGGCACAAGGGTGTGTTAACAGGCACATGGGTGTTAACAGGCACATGGATGTGTTAACAGGCACACAGGTGGGTTAACAAGCACATGAGTGTGTTAATAGGCACATAGGTGTGTAAACAGGCACACGGGCATGTTAACATGCAAATGGGTGTGTTAACGCTCTAGTACAACCCAAACTACCAGACTCTAAATGACTTCTGGGTCAGTCTGTAAGTGTTGTGATGGCTAACAAGCTTAGCTTTGGGCTCAGCACCCACAACTACACAAAACCAGTCTTCAAATAGTTTATAGACTACAGAAATCTCCACACTCTCCTTTTTTCAACTGTTTACTTTTAGCATATATTTATTTTGTGTTGGGCAGGGGTGTGCACTCCCTCGTGCAAACGTGCAGGTCAGAGCACAATTTGTGGGACTTGTTTCTCTTGTTCTGTCACACGGGTTCTGGGATAGAACTCAGGATCACAGGCTTGGAACTAAGTGTCATTAACCTCCAAGCCATTAGCTTGCTGGCCTTGTCCTTATTAAAGTCACATTTTGCTAACCATGCTCATGCTGCTGGGGCTCCTGATACTCTTGGTACTTGCTGGTAAGCAACGTTGGAGACAGCTGAGAAGTAGCAGGCTGAGAAGCCACTTGGATGTCGTCATCTGTCTTAGGCCCATTGTCACTGCTCAAAGGACTCCTCATCTTACTGGGTCTCTTCTTTCCTTTCCTTAAAATTCAAGCTAAATGGTATCAACTTACGTAAGAAAAGGCTCTAAATCAAGGCTCTCAGCCTCAAGAGCACATTAAAGTATTCTGAAAATCTGTAAAAGTACAGATTTCTAGCCTCTTCTGCTCTAATAAGAGAAATTCTGACTCCCGATGTCAGGTGAAGCCTCTGAATTCATTGCCACTAGATGCTAATTAGCTGCCAGAAAATGATGATGAGGATCATATGCAAACCACACTTTCAAGACTGCCAAGCTGATTCTTTGTGCATGTGTGGTGTATGTGCCTGTGTGCGTGTGCATGTGTGTGTGCACGTGTGCATGTGCACATATGCAGGTAGTTGCCATTGGATGATTTCATCACATACTCTCTCTGTTCTTTTTCTGATGCAGAATCTGGAGTTTGCCATTAGTCTAGGATGGCTAGTCAGTGAGACAGTGACACCTACCTGCGTCCACTTCCTCAAGACTGGGGTTACAGTAGTATTATCACCATATCCAGCTTTTTAAATATGGGTCGTAGATGGTGAAATACGGGTCCTCATGCTAGCATGGGGAACACTTTACTTAACGATCTCCAGAGGCACCTGTGGTTTAAGATAGCTGGCTTGACCAGCAGAGTTAAACCGCTACTTCATAGATTTAATTATTTGCATAGTTCCAATAAAATCTCCTTACTCTGGGTCTGTTTTAACTGATTTTGTTGAAAGTATGTTCCAGGGATGTGGAGATGGATCAGCCAGTAGAGTTGGCAATGCATGAACAAAGGCCTGAGTTTTATCATTAGAACCCCTATAGAAACCATGTGTATTGCTATGCTTATAATCTCAGCACTGGGGGAACAGGCATATCCAAGGGTGCACAGCTAGCCAGCCATGCTCACTGAGGAGTTCTAGGCCAATGCCTCAACTAACATGTGGAGAATGCCTGAGGAGTAAGCTAGAGGTTGATCTCAGGCCTTCACAGACACATATTCATACATACTTGTCATGCACCCCTAAGAATACCCCTGATAGTCACACACAATGCATTCCACTTCTGTTCGTGGCCATTACGGCATATTTTGGTTCCATCATATCCCACATATTTGGGATATGAAACACAATCCAGGTGTCAGATTGGTGTTATCAGCCTTCCCCAGTCTCTCTCTCTATCAACTATTTTGTCTAGTCCTCAGAAGTTCATGTGCATAATCAATTACACGCTCTGATAATAGTCAACAGGGAGGGCTAGGTTATGTCCTGCTCCAGGTGTAGGCTGGGGTTCGTCTGAACTACCCCTGTTCCAGTTGCTTTGAATATATCACACTTTTAAAACAAACAGACCATCTTCACACAGACAGCTGTGTTGGCCTTCCTCAGACATTCATAGATGAAAAGAAGCAGCAAGATAAAAAACATCACATCTATTCAGAGATTTGTCTGTAGGCAATAAACCTCATGTTTCCTACTCAGAAGCGAAGCTTTGGAGACTCACTTGCTTTCATCTCTCTATGCCCACCTCCCTTTGCCCACTGAGTGTGGGAGCTCTCCCACACTCCCCACCCCATTCTGCCCTGCCTGAGGGATGATGGAGGCGAAGATCAGACAGCACTTTTCAGTGATAAAAGCGAGGGTATGTCCCGTTTCAGGCCTGACTTCTTTTCCCTGTGTTCTAGAAAGGAATCTCCAACCAGAACTTGAGTGATCTGCAAATCTCATTATTGCTTTTGGTTCCAAAAGTGGAGGGAACTCACCCACAAGCCACCCTGTTTGAAACACTGCATCTAGCAGCAGCCGAGGCTGCAAAGCCCCTTTTGCTGTCTTGGAAATGGTCCACTTTCTTTAATATGTATTAACTATTTAAAGGACAATGTCAGTACAAATTAAAATAGTTTCTATACGATTAACTTTAGGAGCCACTTTAAATGTTAAATGTTTTATGACATATGCCAGATGATATGAATAATTAGTCATCAGTTTTAGGGCCTGGGGAAATAGTGCAGTAAGGAATGAGATCACTACCCAACTTTAAACAATGGAATTCAGTCACAGGATCCAAGTTTAAAAAGCCAAGCATGGTGACGGTACACTTGTAATCAAGGTCTGGAGAAGAAAGGAGGAACACCTTGGACCTTCCTGGCTGGCCACTCTTGGTTAGTTGACAAGCACCAGATCTGAGTGAGTGAGCTTGTCTCAAAAGACAAGTTGAATGACTCCCAAGGAATAGTCTTCTACATTGACCCCAGTGTCCACACACATGTGAATATATAGATGCATGTGGTTCTCACACATGAACATACAAACACACAGAGATAATCTATGAAGACTCTAAAGCTCATTGTGAAGTTAAGTAGACATCTGTGATTTAAACTTGCCAGCCCCAGAACTGACTCCTTTGTTCCCAAGAAGGTTTCCAGGGTCATCACCCAACCTTGATCTGCTTGCTACTGTGTAGAGAAGGTAACTGGCTGCTTTGCTCCTATGAAGGTGGTGAAACAAAGATAAGAAGATTGTGTCCCTTAGAATTTAATCACTACAACCTTGAGCAGGCTTAGGGTTCCAGCCCGGGCAGGCCTTGCCCTTCTCCCTGTTCCCTCTGCCTTGCTAAAGAAACACTAGATTACGTTCCTAAACTAGCTCCCAAGGTCCATTCCCTTATTTGGCTACTACCTCCTCCTGAGGCTGACTACTAAGGACCAGCTATCAAAGTATTGAAGTCCAGCAATCAAAAGCCTGCTTTGAATGCCCTAATTAACACACCAAATAAAATTAAACATTTCATCTTACCATAGGGCTTCTCCTTTCACCTTTATAAAACACCATTTTCCTATGTGCCATGTCTGCATACCCTCTATCCAGAGGCAGTCCTTTGTCCTTGGGATAAATACAGTGCTACCTTTCCTTTGTTCCCTTCCCATTCTCCCTCATCCTCTATCTCCTGCCTTATTTCCTACCCCCTGTCCCTCTGGGGCAAATCAACTTCCTTTGTGCTGAGAACTCTTTTTCCCTTCAATGCATGAGGATAAACACTGCTGTTTCTTGTCTGCGAGGGGTGGGCCACTGTTTGTTAACTGGCTGTTGCAGAGAATCACTTAAGAAACATGACCCAAATTCTGTTGAATTCTTTGAGTTCAGTTTTTGGTACTTTGAAAAAAAAAAGCTCTCATGTTATTGAGGTCCTAGGTTTACATATCATGGAACATTCCAAAATGCGTAGACACTCAAAGTGAATCTCAAGTCAGGTCCCTGCTTCAGGGAGCTGAGGTGTTGTGGAATGTGTCTGTGAATTATTTCTCTATTTTGTTTTAATAGCTTATCTTTTTGTCCATTTTAAATGTGTGTATGCATATTTGTGTGTGTTGTGTGTATGTTTTGTCTCCCTGCCCCATTATGTGTGTGCCGTGCCAGCGCAGCCTGAAGTCCAAGAATCAGCGAAGGGTGTCCAGGTGGAATGAATGCACAGAGTACGAGGTTGAGGTGGAACAGCTTCTTCTTTATTGTTCTGCTGGGGCTGGCATTTATACCATGGCGCCAAATGAGGAGGGGGCTGCGAAGGGACTGTAACCTGACCCTGGCAGGGGTCAAAGAATGGTCACCTTGCACTCAAAATTCCTTTCCCCACTCCAGGAGCAGAGGGTATCTATTATGTTTTCTTTGAAGATAAGCACCTCAAATGGGGGCAGGGAAATCACAACTAGGGGCTGCTGTTCCCACGTGTGTGTGTGTGTGTGTGTGTGTGTGTGTGTGTGTGTGTGTATGCCTGTGTTGTTCCTAAGACAACGTTGGGTGTTGATCATCAGATGGTGTCCACTTTGCTTTTTGAGAGGTTCCTCATTAACCTGTAAGGGCTGAAGGAGACTAAGCTGAGTTAGCAGGGAGCCTCGGTAATCCGCATGTGTCTGTATCCCCAAGGATGTGACACAACACGCAGCTTCACTGACGTGGGTTACAGGAACACAACGTATGCTGTGAGAGAAGCACTTGGCTGGTGACCCAACTCTTAGGTCTTTTTGTCTTTTTCACTGACGCAAATTAAAACTTCAAAAGCAGTTTTTTTTTAAATTTTAAATTAGGCAGTCCTGTAATTACCTAGAAGTTGTCCAATCAGCAGAACATCTTATGCAATCACTGGGACAAAAACATGAAAAGTACCATTCCTGCAGACAGAGACTTGGGGTCCATGAACAGGCCTGCTGTATAGACAGCATATCATATTATAGGAAATGAGCTAACATTCATTGTGTGTTGGTTCTGGGGCATAGTCTATTTATACGAACTAAAAAAGAATGTTGCATAGAAAATATCAAGAACTCAGATATGTGAGTTAGATTATACTACTAGATTAAGAGAGTTGGAAAACCTGATTAGTTTTATGTTTACTAGCCTGAACTAGGATTGAAAGGCAAAATTTACTAGCAGAGAATTCTGTGTTTGCAGCTGGGAGACAGCTTGTGGGTAAAGTACTTGCCTTGCAAGCATGAGTACTAGTCTTGACCACCCTCAGGTCAGTAAGAACTTGATTCAAAATACAAAAAGGAATGATGAAACTTAAAAATTGTCACTCGGCAAGTGCACATTTGTGTGCATGCACACAGACAGACAGACAGACTGACAGACACACACACACACACACATACAGAGGGTGTTACTCCAATCCCATGTGCTGGGTGTTAAGAGCAATTAGAATCAGATAGTGAGAGAAGTCCACACAGGCTCCACAAAATTTAGTCACTTTTTTCTGTATATACATTCTGGTTTTATCTGTGATTTAATTGAACCAAGCAATTACAAGTTAGCATTTTCTTGGCTTAGCCAGTAATTGCTTAGTAATTTGCTAGTTTAAGAACATTAACTTCCCTTAAAACAGTAAATATATGTTTAGATTTGGGTTCAAGGATCATCTAACCTACTCTGTGGTTTTCCAATCAATGCCTGTTTTGTTTGTTTTAAGGGGATTTAGGGAGCATAGCCAGTTAGAGAAAGAATATGAGAGATACCACAAGATTGATTTCATGGCATGCTACATCATTTTTTTGTTTTATTTTGGTAGTTTGGATGTGAAATGTTCCTCCATAGGCTCACATACTCGATTCACTTGGTCTCCAGTTGGTGGTGCTGTTTGGGAGGTTCTAGGACCTTTAGAAGATGCAGCCTTGCTGGATGAGGTACATCATGGACTCCGGCTTTGAGAGTTTGTATCCTCACCTCAGTTCCTGTATACAGATAAAAATGGGATCAATCAGTCTCCTGCTCCTGCTACCATCCCTCCCCCCTGATGCCACATGCCAAAGTAAATCCTTTCTTACATTAATTTCTCTTGACGATAATATTTATAACAGCAACAGACAACTAAAACTTATTCTATTCTCTGTGTGTGTGTGTGTGTGTGTGTGTCTGTATTTTGTGCCACAACACACATGAAAATCAGAGGACAGATTTCAGAAGATTTTCCTTCCATCACAGGTTCTAGGGATCAATCTCATTTTGTCAGTCTGTGTACAGACATAAGTGTATGTGCTCACATGTGTGAAAGCACACACACACACACACATAAAGATTTAAAACTTAAAAATCAAAGGCTTATTAAACAGTCATTGTAGGGCTGAGAGCACTGGGCTCTCAGTGCTCTGGCCTGTCAGTGATCTTGGCATGATGCAAAAGAAGAAAGGGCACAGGTCCTATTAGACTGTAGTAAATTTAGAGTTTCATAAATGGGTAAATTCAATGTTTAAGTCTTTCCTGGAGATCGTCCTCAAATGCAGTCCTATAAATATGTGTATATATATATATATATATGTCACATAAATTCCCACACAAGTCTCTAAAGAAATGTACACAAGATTATCTATTGAGTGTCTGTGTATATATAGGGACTACAAGCAAAAGAATGCATGGGGAAATTTTCTACTTTTATGCAGCAACTGGTACCAATAGAGTCCAAACATTTGCAGAAGTGGAAATGAGCCTTATATTTTAAGTGATGTATAAGCATAATATAAACATATAATAACATGCTACAGAACAATGTGCTTTTACCTAAATTTAAAATGCACAAGCAAAACACAAATTTTTCACAAAACATTACATATTAAGTAAACATTGCATATTAACATTACATATGAAGTTAACATTACATATTAAGAATATTTAAAGAATCTCTTGCAGAGGGCATGTGGGATGAAATGTGTGTCAACTAAAGAGAGTAAATGATTAATTTATTTTTTGTAATTATTCAAACAAGTGAAATTTTAAAATTTGCCTTTATATTTTTGTTTCTCACGAGTTAACAGAAGGGTATATCTAACAGCAATATTGCAACAGTGACCTCTACAAGTCAGGCAACTTTCCCACGACCTAGAGCCAGTGCATGCCACACGCCAAGTAGCTGGTAGTTTTCCCAGGGGATATAAGCCCTTCTGAAGCTGCTTTCCTCCATGTCCCTGGAATATCCCATCTGGCCATCCCTCTCACATATTATATTGGTTCACCACCGAAGAAGACATGAAAGTAGAAGGTAGACAAGTTGGGAAGAGAAAGGTCTGTGTGCATGGATGGCGGGGCAAGAATGGACAATGGGGCTGTGAATATGAGCAAATTTATCCTCTGCACATACTAAAATGTTATAATTAAAGTCATTATTACATGTCATTAATATATGTTAGTAAAACTTGAAGCAACACGGTTGTACTGACAATCACATTTAATCATTATGCCGATAGCTCCTACTTTATGAGCAACATCCTTCAAAGAGTTTGTCAAAAATAATCACATCCTTTGCTCTGATGCTGACTATGATGTCCATTTAAAGAGCCTCCGTACTTATTGCCACAGTCAAGCAAACTTACCTTCCAAATGATGATCAGGCAACTTATGAGACTCTGACTGAGAGCTGTAATTGTGACATGACTATGCAAGTCAGCTGGGATTAGTTTCCCTTCCTGGATGTCATCTCTGACTTTCTAATTTCTTTCTTTGTAGTTCTCTGGACCATCTTGCATTAAGCATAACCATCAGTGAGCATAGTTCCAAAAAGATGACATGTACAAATAGTGACATCCCGATACTCACAGTTAATATATGAGCTATTGAATTCTACTACGAATTTCTCCACATCTAGCATACAGTGTGTACTAATAAAACTGTAAAAAGATTTCAAGTCAATAGACTACAAAAATATATTTTTTCTATTTTTAACTTATGTAAAACATTTAATGAAATTATTTTGATAGTACAAGTGAACTGAGCACACCTCTTACTTTTAAATGAAAAGAAAATAGGCACTTAACAGACAGCCCTAAAATGCATGTTTTCCCTAACACTTGCTACAGTTGCACTTCTCTTGGTGAAGCCTCTGGAGGTCATCCTGCCTGGCGACGGATTTGATTTAACACATCTCCAATGCTGAATGAATTGTGGATCACGGGTGCCCATAAGAGAGTGATTGAAGTGGCCCTGGTGAAATATCAGTTGCCTTCCATGATAAAGCAGTTAATTAGATAAGTCAAAGTTTGGATTAAATCTATAAATGACATACAAATGACATAGACATGTGACCTTCATCTTGGAGGCAATGGGAAGACTGCACAATATTTGATCAGGAAATCATACTAAAAAAAGAAAAAACATGTAAAGTGATCACATTGTTTGAGTTCTGTATATTAGAGAAAGAACAAAACAAAGCAAAAAATACTAAATCTGGAAATAGGAAAATGACTCCAAAATACCCAAATTGAATTTGACTTGAGGTTCCGACCTATAACCCCAGTGCTGGGAGGTGGAGATAGGAAGATACCTGGGGCTTGTTGGCCAGCTCCCTCATCTGAATCCCTGAATTAGTGAAATTTGGGTTCAGTAAGACATCCTATCTCAAACTATGAGTTGGCAAGCCATCAAATAATATATTCGTCGCCTGTCTCTGACCTCCACACATGTGCTCATATGCACGCACCTCAACTCTCACCCATTGTCTCTGTGAATGAGAAAGACCCAAACTGAATCCTATTATACCTCCCAGCTATGCAATATTTGACAAATCATGCAAATCTTTCAAGTCTCAACTTTCTCAGGCTCATAATACGTTTTCAATGTTGGCTCAAACATGTATAAGGCACTCAGCATATTGCCTCTGGGCTGAGTATTTTAAAAAAACTGCAAGATATTACTTGGAAACATTGCCATTCAAAATGTAATTCCAGTTAAATCAATAAATAACAAAACGGGGACACCTTATATTCGGGACTTTTTCCTTCCTCCCTTCTTTCTTTCATTCCTTCCTTTTTTAAAATATTGGCACGTAAACTCACCTATTAGAATCTGAGATATAAATGTTAACTTCAGGATAAGATGACTGAACCTCATTGGTGGCTGATTTGTGGCATCAACAACTATACACTCTTTTCCTTTTATGCAGAAGGAAATAAGTAGGTGTGCTTTTGAGTGTTGGGTGAGAACATGAAGCTGTAGTTAGTTAAACCAGAACTGGGATGTAGCCAAAGGAACTGGAAGCAAGTTCTCTACTTCAGAAACAGCAGTATGCGCTCATCGGGGTATGTCTGCCAATGAAGAGAAGGTGCTAATAAAAATTGCTCAACTTTGTGAGGATTTCTGGGATGTCAGATCATGTATCTCATGGGGATGCAGCACTTTCCAAATAGTCTTCTGCTGCTGGTGTCTGCAGCCGCAACAGCTGCCACTCATAAGCACTTGTCACATCAAAAACTCTTTGCTTGCCTTGTCCTGATTTGCATTCTGCATAGAACAAGTATTATTACCATGCTGCTATGAGGACAGTGAACCTGAGGTGAGCCTGGGCCTGGTGGATGGCTATGGAGGTAAAGGCTCTTGGCTCACAAGCTTGAGACCCTGAGTTTGATTTCTAAAATTCACAGTGGAAAGAGGGTTCCAACCTCACAAAAACTTCTTTTAACATTCATCCATGCACTGTGGCAAGCAATCACCCACAGAAATTCTTTGAGTGGCCCACAGTTACCTGTAATTCCAATTCTAGGGGACTTGACACCGTCTTCAGGCCTTCTCCTGCACCTGCACACATGCGGGTTTATACATATAACACACATATTCAATTATATATGAATAAAAATAAAAAGTAAATCACTAAAGGGTACTTAGGATGAGCTCTACCTGCCCTCCCCCCCAAAGTTTACAGAGCCATTAGAGGGTAGAACTGTTGCAATTCAGTTCAGCTCTTTTGTATTGATGATACTCTTTTCTCTAGAGCTTATGGCTGCTAACAAACAAGGTGCTTGTTTCTTGACAACAATATTTTAGGGAATGGAATCACAATAAACCATGAAGAACAGTTCCATGAAGTGATAGAAAAATACAAACAAACCGAACACCCTTTTCACAGCCATGTACCAGTGGCATGAGGGCATCACTGATAGCCATGGCTTTATTGATTTTTCACTCCCTCCTGGTTTTCTAATAATCCTGTGTCAACACCCAAGAATATCTGAAACCCCTCACACCTGAAACTTGATGAAGCAAAAATACACTGTAAGGACACCTTTGGTTTGGGATTTGTTTTTTTCTTGAGACGGGGTCTCACAATAGAGCTCTGGATGTCCTGAAACTCACTACTTAGACCAGGCTGACCTTGAACTCAGAGTTCTACTTTCCTCTGCCTTCCTTGTGTTGAGATAAAAGACATTCACCACTGTGCCTAGATCATTATGAGTACTTTGCTTTGAATGACATGACATTTATTTATACTAAAACTACTCTCAAAGCCACCTCAGAAAGAACATTAATCTCCTGCTTAATGTTACAGTAAGAGAGCACAGGGCATGTCTGCCAGAAGATGAGAAAGGCTGCCTGCGGACCTTCTTCAATCTCTCTGTTTCCCCAGACCCAGTTCTCAGGGTCACTCCTAGCTCCTCATCAGAACATCAGCTGCAGCTTTCCTTCTCTTTCCATGCCTCCTACGGATCCCACAGACCATCTCCCCATTGCCTCCCATCCCATCTCAGCAGTGTACCCAAGACCCAATCTGGGAGGACATCACCTGTCTTAAACACAGGCCACACCTTACAGAAGAGCAGGTATGCTGTTCAGGGACCTACTACACTCTCTGTTCCCCCAAGATCAAATTATCATGGTCACCGCAAGCTCTGCAACAGATCGCCAGCTGCTCCCTCTGAACCCACCCATACATCCATACCTTCCGTGGATTCTACAGATCATTGCCCCCGGCCCCTCCTTCCTACTTTGTAACTGTGTTCTGGCTCCCAACTTGAGTGGACATTACAGAATAAGCCTTCAGAAGATCAGGTAGGATACCCAAGGACCTTCTCCACTCACTCTATGCAAAGGACACTGACAATTGGAAAAGTGAGGAGCCTGCAGAATGGCAATATTTTTTACCAACTCCATATCTGATAGATGACTAGTATCTAAAATATATAAAGAACTAAAGAGGTGCACGGCACCTCCAGCTCCTGCTGCTGGGGCTTCTGGACTCGTCACGACTTCCCCCCCCACAAGTTCACCCTTTTGTCTGCTGGGTCCTTCCACCTCCAAGAGTCCTGTCCCTGAGCTGAGGACAACCTTTCAGACCAGTGAGTGGGTGCCATCCCGGGGCAGGGCGGAATATCCAGGAAAGGAGCACTGGGCCCCTACAACTCCTACTGCAGGGGCTTTGTTCCACATGTCCCTGACCCCCTCAAGCCTGCCCTATTGTCTGCGAGGACCTTGGCCCAGGAACAGTTCCTGCTCCTGCACTGAGGCTACCCACCCAGAGGGG
>LOJH01023315.1:895-13863 GCA_001685095.1 Ellobius talpinus | reverse complement strand
GTGTGTGTGTGTGTGTGTGTGTGTGTGTGTATGAGAGACAGAGACAGAGAGAGACAGAGAGAGAGTTCATATCCTCAGCAAGGAGACCGCACAGAAGGGATAAAACAATGGTGTGGAAAGTTCCCATCCTCTCCAGTTGGACTCTGTTGTGGAGTTATTGCTTCCATGTGTTTAAAAAAGAAAAAAAAAAGGAGAGAGAACGAAACCTTTAAGGAACCACAATCCCTAAGATTATTGGCGCCCTTATTGAGTACTGAATCCAGAGGGAGGATAAAACTATCTTTTATGGTCACACAATTAGATCAGAGACAAGGATCTGTCATTATGGGACTGCGCAGGAAGCTAATAGTAAAGGTTGATTTCCAGGATATTTATAGGAATCGCACTACGCATCCAAAGCTGTGATAGTGCCTCAGACTATGGGGTCTTAACATTTAAATATGTAATTACTGTGCTGGGCACCAGATTCACAAATATATAATATAACGTAATTGGGGGGGAATTAAAGGGATGAAGTTAATGCTTTTTTCGTACAGTATAGATACTGCTTTTGAAAATCTGTAGTTATACAAAGCTGAGGAACATAACCACAACATAAAACTCATTTTCTGAAAACAATGAAATCGTGGCTCCATGCCACAATGAAAGGGGTCAATGAATTACCTAAAATATATTGTCTTTGCACTTTTTTTACATGCCGGGATTCAAATGTAAGATATCCAGGCTTTGAGGTTTAGCATGTGTCAAAGGAAAGGTAAGGGTGGAAAAGTTCCCGCACCCCAAAGTGAGAACAGATGCGGATGTAGAATTAGATGGAAGGAGACAGTGATGTTCTAAAGGAAGGACCACGAAATCTCTCCCAGAGGGTAACAAGCATACCAGACCTCAGCTCCTGCCTCCTACTTAACTTCCAAATTAAATCCAATATTCTTGAATATAAATATTTTCCTTTCTTATCAGCATTTTTCGTTACATAGAAATTTTAGAAGAGACCATTAATAAATGTGTGGATGATTTCTATAGACTCAACATAAGGTGTCATTTCTGTGAATTTAGCATTATTACACAATAAAATTATTTATAATAATGTCAATAATAACATAAGGGATTATATGAGGAAGAACAAACAGCTCTAAAGAGATTGAAGATGTGGACTCCAAACATCTTGCCTGATCAAAAAGCCATCTGCTATAAATTAAAGTTGTGTAAATAAATTAGGACTATATTTCATATTCATTCTTCTCATATTTTATTTGTATAAGTAAAATAATCTTTCCATAGTAATGCCAACAATGCCATGATACTGTTAAGGTGTTCTTTTGTCAGATATTTAATTTTTGTAGCATACTCTGATGTCTCTAATAATATCGATTATAAAACTTAAGTTATTTTTATGTGATATGAAATTCTCGGTTTTATTTTTACTATGGGTAATAAATAAAATATAAATAAAACATTTTCAGATTCCTAAGATTTTTCATATTTCTGCATATTTAAAAACAGTAATTTTGCTATTTTATAATTACTCTCTTAAGGCATTGTTTGGTAAGAAATTTTAAAGAATTAGCCATGAGTTTATAAACAGCTGCCACGTATGTTGCACATGTGATGCAATGCTGTAACTTAAACATTTTACATAAAACTTAAGATTCTTTGATACAATGAGAGCCGGACACTTTAGCACAGAGTGACCAAACCCAGAGCACATTATTGTCTGCAGTCTCAAGCGGCGTCCCTTAACAACAGTGAAAATGTTTTCCTTGGACATTTCATTCTTCTTCTACCCAGAAAGTTGACTTTCAATACCATAACCCTATTTTATCCTTTCTAACCTTACAAGGTCCAAACATCAAAAAGAAATGCAGGCGTATGAATCATGCCACATGTCGAAAGCAGCTTTAACTCACTTCAGTGACTTCATTTAAAGCAACCCACAGCACCGGCAACCTGATCCAGGTTTCCCAGGCAGGAGGCGGAAGAGCATCCACCCCATTTAGCTGGATAAAACAATTGTAAAACCACTCCGACTTATTTTTACACTTGATCTTAGCCAAAAGGCCGAGAGCAATTCGACTTATTTTTAAACATTACTCTGAAAAAGGAAAAAGTCCACATCTCTAGCTTCCTTTTTTTAAAATCTTCTTTACCAATAAATAGGTAAAAACAATAAATGGCAAACACACATTAAGACTTTAATTTAAATTCATTTTCTGTATTCTGTGTTTATGCAATAAAGCTTGAATTAAGACAAAACAAAATTCTAATTACCTAAACCATTAAATGCAAATCCCTTATAAATTTATCAATATTTCCTAATTCACCTTGTCGTTCACTAGTTGAATGATTTCTCTATAAAAACAGACAATTTTATAATGAATTCAAAATTTCTATGTTCCTCTTGGGACTGATGAACTCTCAGAAAAGATTGCATATTTATTCTCTGAACGTTGACTCAAAATTTCTGAGCTAGTTCAAGATCTTTCCCGTCTTTATAAACCTGTCAGTCAAAGCATTTTAGCGGCAAACAGGCATCTGGTGAAAAGGGAACCAATGGAGATTATTAAGTTTCAGGTGCCTGTGAACACCTAAGGAGCTGGGGTCAATCTGTGAGCGTCAGGGTGTGGTGTACGCTGCCTTGTCTTGGGGCGTTCATGCTATGATACAAATATGATTGCACAGTGGTTACCCTCTCTGTCAACTTTCACCACCGGGAATCATCCTACATTTTCAGGACCCGACTGTGACACATTCTTCGTGATTTGGGGGGCTGGCAAGCTGCAATGGCCATGTTTTTAAACTCCTAACCCTATGTTTCTGAAATGAAGATTTGCTAATGTATTCTTGGGGCTGGAGAGTCATTTTTCCATAAACATGAAACCACATATTATTCAAAATGAGGAGACACCAGATTAGATCATCTTTCTAAGTCCATTCCAGTCTGAAAACTGTATTAGACTCTACGGCCGCCTAACAATAGAGATCACATTTTAAAAACAAGCTCGGAGGAAGAAATCTTTCCAAAGACACACAAATTCCAAGTTCCACTACCTTCTCGTAGTTTTCCTTGTACAATCATATGCAAATTACATTTGGTATAAGCCATGAGCTTATTATCCAAGCAGTGGGTTTGTCAGGGTTCCTATCAGCGGCAATTGTTCTGTTCCTGGAGGCTTCAGTACACTACAGAGTTATCGGGAGTCAGAAAATCCAGTTTCTTTTGCCAGTTCTGCCTCTGGCTTGAAACAACATCTTGGTATTACAGTGATTATTCCTGCAGCCTTATTTTTAAAAGATTTGGTACGTTATATCACTCAATAATTAGTGTATAATGCAAACCGAGTATTCATGACACGTAAATGGTATTAAGTAAACAGGAAAACAAAACATTGACAAAACTCAAATATTCGCTTTTTTCAACCTTTCAGTAACTATAGATGATGAACAGCTTCATTTCCATTGAATACAGCTATTATTTAGATTTATTTTTAGAATATTTTGTTCAAATCTGTTTCACAGTATTCTTTTAAAAGAATCTATGTAATTTAACTAACTAGCACATAAACTACTTTATTGGAAAATGTCATTTGCTGATTAAAGATTTAAAATGTATTTGCAGCATTATTCTTTCACTTTAACTTCTACGAAACTATAACCCTTATACATTTTCTACAGAGACATATTTTAGTAATTAAAGAATCATGGTATCAGAAAAGAGAAGACAAGCATTCAAAATATAAACATATTCTGAGTTTAAAATGCATATGGTATACATTTTAATTACTTTTAAATTTAAAAAATAAGGAAAATATAATTCCTTTACATTTGTACATATTTATGATATATATACAAATACAAAGATTTTAAGTGTAAATCCCCTTCAAATGAAGTTTATGGGGCTTTCCCCTGTTACCCGGTATCTTAAGTGAACATTTTAAAAATGAAAGTATTTATATTATTCCTCAAGTACTTCTGACAAAACCCCACAAATTGATTATTAATTAAACTGATAAATAATTTTTGAAATTAGCTGCTTTTGAAAGGTTTAAGGTTGAGTACTATAAATTTCTAAGATGACTTTCATAACCAACTTATTTCAGAACAACATTGAGTTTTATTCTGAGGAAGACTGGGTTGATATGGAAAAGAGGTCCCTTTTCCTGTTAAGGTAGCAAACACAACTTATTTTATTCATCTCAAGTTTTTCTTCTTCCATAAAGGATTTTTTTTCCACTATGATTAATTTAAATTTTCTTCTTTGGAGATATAATCACACCATGAGTTGAAGGACAGTACAGTCCTGATGGGAGGAAATGCCCATATTCCAAAAGTTCATACTTTGGAATCTGGCGATAAGCAAGCTTTCCTTCTGGAGCAGATGCACACAACTGCACAGATGTTACAGTTGGCGCCATGTTACTCTACCTGGACCGTGGAGCTGATCTCGGAAGCAAAGCCGCCTGTCAATGGAGCCTCGTGACTGATCAGCAGTCGCCCTGTTTTGATCACAGACTGTGAGAGACAAAAGTGGAACATGATGTTGAAGAGAATACATATTTTAAGCATATGATGGCATTTTAATTCACTAATAAAAACAAACTGCTTAAATTCCGTAAATAAAAAGCAGTAAGTTGATTTTATCATTAGTAAGTTATTACAAATGGCTTTCAAGGTGGGTTTTATACTGTCAAGAAATTTTAATGTAGCTTATAATCTTAGCATGAAAGAAAAATTAGATTTATAACTCCATGTAGTATATAATTTAAAACGCATGCCTACTTTATAGGAGTTTTTTGTTGTTGTTGTTATAAGTGGATAACGGTTTCTTTCATAAGTCCGTATCTTGGTCTGATTTTTCCATCTTTTTACTTTAAGACTCGAAATGCTTTTATGGTTGGGGGCATATGACATGCAATTACAGACAATAATCTTAAGAAATACTGGTTGTGGAAAAGGGAAAACGCGAAAGCAGCATGAAAGCACTGTGAGGAAAAAGACAAGGCAGTGCAACCTTGAGGGACTTGTCAGTAGCAAACCACTCTGAAAATGAGGGCTTACCGCCGTCTTCATAGTGAGCACTGAAATCTGGTTTATGACCCCGGTGCCACTTCAACACAAAAAGTGTCACAATGATGCAATCTCAGTGGCTCACGATGGGCATGATAGACTAGGTACAAACAAGTCAAAGGGTGTGGCTACAGTATCACAGCAGGATGCCGGCTGTGTTGGGAGGAAAAACGACTGAAATAGACAAGTTATTGCTTAAAATACATTAAACCATATTCACAGAGAAGAGGTGAATTCTTCTCTAAATTGCTACCGATGTTACTACCCCTTTTTAAAAAAACTTATTTTATTAATTTTAAATGAAATCTTCAAGCAAAAGATATATGTCTAAAAGAAAAGATTTCACTCAATCTGGGCAATTCTAGTTTAGACTTCAAAGAGAGTGGCAGCAGCCTCAGCCAGCAGGTGTTAAGTCTCAAGACCTGGGCAGGACCCATAACCAAAATAAATCACTGTAGTTATAAAGTAGTGACTTAAGAACATGAAAAGATAAGAATACCATTAAAAAACAAAAACAAACAAACAAACAAAAACTACCACCTCCGGTGATTTGACAACCTGAAGGACTGGCATTTGACTTTCTACGGATGCAGTAATTTGACATTTTTAAAAATCGCAAATTATTTCAATGAGCCACGCTAGAAACGGTAGCATACAAACATTCTATAATCAAGGCAAAAAAATATAAATGTTTTCAAAATATCCTCTAAGAGATTTTTCTGTTTTGGTTAAACAGCTTGAACAATCCATTTGGTGGGCAGATCTCTGTGAAAGCTCAGCCACACAGAACACTGCCGGTATAACACAACCAATGAAGCAGCTAATGCCACCCAAGCTAAATGGTGTAGATTAATGTCTAAGAGGTCAGAAGGACAGGCTTCTCTAAACATGAAAATCAAGTTTAGTTTTCAGTGATCATAAACACACCTAGGCAAACTTTAAAGCATACAAGTGCCTAGAAATCTCTTCACAAAGTTGGCACATTCCTGAACTCCCTTAAAATTAGTATGGTAGTTGCTATTAGCTTTTTAATAATATAAAACAATAGACATAAATGCTAATACTTTGTTCTAAAGAAAGAGATGCTTAAAGTTTTAAGCTGCCAAGTTCCCATCTGAGAGAAGTACTTCTTCGCTTAAAAAAAAAAGTATTTAAACAACTTTTTAATACGAAAGCTAAATCAATCAAAGTCAGGAAAAAATCACAGAGGCTGGATTTTCCAGTTCCTGATTCCCCAACTTTTTACCACTAAGAACTGCCCCTGGATTATGGTCTGTGGCAAATGGGGCACCGCTGAGTCAGAGGTGACAAATGGCACCAGCGAAGGCTAAGCCAATTAAATACTAGGACAGTGAAAAGCTTCTCCGTGCTTTTCTCCATATTCCTCGCCTGTTAAACCCTTAAAGCTGCCCCCCCAAAGGTTACTGACCACTTCAAGGACCTTCCACCAGACACCAGCAGCCTCCTGTCACAGGGGAGGCAAGTAAAATGGGGACATGGAAGGACACAGATAAATTCTGATGGAGCCCTGGTTTGGGAGGTATGACTTTTCCTCCACCTGCTATGCTCGACCTAAGCATCTAGAGGAATGGTGAGAAGCTAAGCTTATCTATATACGACAGCTAACACAATTGATCTGAATACGGGAGACACTCCAAGAAAGCCAGATCAAACCCTACGAAAACAAATGTTTAAAGATATTGCATATGTCATCTTTGTACATTTATACTATCACAAAATCCATTTTAAAGTTCATAAAAATATACTTCAGCACACCCTGCAAAGGTTTGAAGTAAAACTCCAAATTAATGGAATCTTAACATAGCTTTTATTTGTTGATTTAGAGCAATTTCTAGCTGTTAGAGTAAAGCATAAAATTCGTACCTACATATACAGGGTCCCTGCGATGTGTCATACATGCCGGCTAATGTCACTTCAGCACAAGATACCAATCATTGCAGAGCTAAGCTGTACTCTGCGAAAATGGTCACGCAGACACTGGCTGCCCAAATGCTGGACATATGTTTTAGTGAATGTAGCCTTTAAATATTTAACGCAATCCAACCGGGAAAACTATTAAGCTGCCATTCCAGGAGAAAATGATACAGACAGGCAGACCATTAAGCTTATATATGCTTGAAAATACAACACCAGCATTCAGAACGGGGTGTGTGTGTGTGTGTGTGTGTGTGTGTGTGTGTGTGTTATTTCTTATTCAAAATCTATAGCAAAACTTCTCCCTAGAGACAATTCAATCCTTACCAGTACCAAGGTGAGCAAGATATTCAAGTTGGCAAGATGCAATAAGAATATAATATTCTGGATAGGGAATTCATCAGTTTCTATCAGAGAATAAAGATGAGGGCAGCAAATGAACCACCAAAGCCAGCCTTCCCCAGTCATCACAACAACGAGCAGAGTCACAACATATCTCACTTATGGAACACATTACTCAGCAATTACACAATCTAGAATTTGTCAAGGACACGGTATCGATGAGCTTCAAATATCAATGGGAATGAATTAGGTAAGAATTTTGAAACATTTTCAGGTGTAGTAGCCAAACGCATCTCACAGAAAAAAAAAAACACAATTAGTCACAGGCTGACAAATGTATCACTGGATGCCTGGAAAACAGTATTTATCAGCATGCCTGCTGCACACAACTGGCCCGCTGGCCAGTGTCCCACTGGAGAAATACCAACACTAAAAACAGCCGTTGGGCGCTCCGGGGAGAGTTCTGAAAAGTCCATTTTGGCAAAGATAGTGCTGGCAGGGTTACAAATATTTAATAGTGTAGGAAAGTAGTGTAAACGGAGACAAACCGAATCCCTGTGGCTTTGTCACCCCTGTGGGAAGGGAGGTAAAGGACCGAGCAGGAAACAATGGCAGCTGAATGATACACAGAGGGGAGACACGAGCATGCTCCTCCTTCCATGAACTGCCGTGAAATTCTCAGATACTCTCCATGGTTCGCACTTTCCTCCATGATTTTGAAAATCATGGTGGAAATCCCAAAGAACTTTAGAAAATCGACTCTGACAAAATAACGAGTGTCCATGATTCTAAAAGCTACTTCCCAATACTCGGAGTCAGCCTGCTGGGGCCAGCCAGCCTTTGCCTCTTCACTTGGCTTTTACATTGATTGCCCTCTAAGCCCCAAGCATATGAGCCCCAGCCTGTGAGAACGTGAGCCATGTTCTACCTCTGCCCTCTCCTGAGAACCATCTGTCCAACTCTCTGCCTGGTCCCCACAACAAGCTGGACGGCCTCTGGCTGTAAACTCCATGGTACTATTTTTTCAGATTATTATCAGATTTTTCCATCTGACAATGCTAGGACCTTTCATAAGACCTAAACCAGGATATAGGGCAAGCCTCAAAGAGCAGGACCCAGGTGGCACACATTGCTACCTCCCTCTTTAAAACATCACTTTATTTTTCAATCCCCTGCAGCTGTCCTACCCAGTACACCAAGGTTTCAACACAAGGCAGAACATAGTGCGTGGTTATGTATTCAACTAGGCTGATATGCTCATTTAATGTTGCTCGGAAAGACATACATCTATTTTTAAAGTATAGCTGTTTAAAATTTTATTTGAGTGGGGTTTTTTGTTTTTGTTTTGTTTTGTCTTTTACTTTTGAGAAATGTTCCTTTTTATTGAGGGAGAGGCTCTATTCTATCTCCTCCAACAAATACTAACTCACTCATTCACCACCATGAAATTCACTATGCAATATTCTGTCTCTAACCAAAATATGTAACACACAGCTGCTGCTGAGTTTAAGGGTGTTCAGCATATTGTACTGTGTTGATTTTAAATATATAAGCAGAGTGACTCCCACTCTGAAGCCTCCAATAGTCTAATCTCGTAGCAAGGACCCCTGCTGTTATAAAGGCAGTGAAAGGGAACCCTGAAAACAAACCTCCAAAGGTCCTAATCCTAGAAAACTAATGGCCAAGCCACCCCACCTACCTTTACTGCTCCAAGCAAAATACATTTCTATTTTTATGCACCTTTTTATAAATGCACAATTATAGCCAATAGACAAACACAGGGTTGGTACTAAACACAAGTTTTCTTCTTCCAGTTGACAAAAGATAGCTACGAGATAAAGGTACTGAACTGGACTCATGGATGTCTCCAGACATGCAGTTAAGTGTGGGGAGGTATGTAAGTACTGTGGCTTTAAAGTGTTTTCTTGTAGTACACCTGCCCTGTTTGCTTAAACATCATACAAGGCTTAACCAAATCTAAGGAACAACATTTTCTTTTTTCTACCAAAATAACTCTTCCAAGGCTGAAGCAGCAGCTTCGTGGTCTCTTGTACCTTCATTCTGATCGTATTCCTATCATTTTCTCGGTAGGGTTTGAAAACAGGCTGAACTTGAATGGAAGAGATCTGCCTGCCCCTGCCCTCTGCCCTCTGCCCTCTACCTCTGCCTCCCCAGAAGTAGACTGGCTGGATTGTATCATAATGCTGTACTTAAGTATGCTGCGCCATTTCACATATCCACTAAGAAGGACATGAATTCTAATCCCAATGCTCGCTATCTTTTGCATTTTTATTGCAGTCATACTAATAAGGTTACAACTACTTTTGGTCTGGTTGGCATTTCCCTAAAAATTAGAGGTGTTGACCATCTTTTCTTATGCTTAATGGGCATTTGTATACTCTCCTTGGAAAAATATTTATTCAAGTCCTTTGTCTCTCCTTTTTAACCACCAGGCTTTTTTTCTTCCTGTTGATACTGAAGACTTCCATACATGTGATTTTTTTTTAAACTGACCCCTTTGGGGACTGTAAGCAAACTGCTTCAGATGAGGCCACCCTGATAAAAATAAAAAGCCTCAGCTGTTCACCATGCCCTCCATCCTTAAACATCTGTCATCTACTCTAGTTTCTTCACCACTTTAAAACAAAGACAAATAACATTTCCCCTAATGTCTCCAATATTCATCTTTCCCCATGTTGAATGTCCATGACAGCCCTTCCTTCCTGAAAATCATCACCAGAAAACCAGCTACTCAAAATCTGAGTCGTAACAAACAACCAGTGTCCACTGCCCATAAAAACAGTGCCAGCTTATTCCACAGGACAGACCCCACTGAGTATCAGGTCTGTTCCACACAGTGTCAGTAACCAGAGATATTGAATGCCAATCAGGAAAGCTTAGAACGTTAGTGAAAACAAGAAAACCACTTTCCTCACCATTTTATTTATGTAGGATGTAATTTATCAATAAACTTTTAATGTTGTATAAATTCCAAGGGTCACTAGTTCACACCAAAACATCCTGAGTCATGAGCTAGTACCGGGGAAAGCAAGCAAGTTAACTCAGGTCCCCAAAGAGTTATTACTTCAATTGCCACAGCCTCCTAGGGGAAAACATTCCCTCAAAACAAAGAATTTTAAAGACTGTTTTAAGAAATAGTAGATAAAATGGAAAGAAAGAATGCTATTAAAATGAAGTTCATTTGTTCAGAAATTCTTTGAATTTCAACACTTTTGTCCTTTTCTAAAATAATGGCAAAACTATTTTTCTCTCCTTAAAACAACAACAATTACTAATGCCTTCTCTTTGCAATTCGTATTTCCCCATTTGGCAAACTTCTCTCAAGTGTTGACAATGGGGAAATACTACATCTGGCATCATAAGAATGATAACTGGTAGAAACTGACATCATTCATGTTGCTCCCAGCTTAACCTGAAACTAAGAAAGAGACCCAAACCCAAACCAAGGCGTCAGCCAGTTACATTTTACATGGTTGTTCGAAGCATGTATCAAGGGTACAATTCTCCCAAAAGCCAGCTGGTTGCCTACCAAGGTAATACTTCTCCACGAAATGATAAAAAGTATAAACACGGCTACACTTCTGCATCACCATGGATAAACGGTTTCATTTTCTAAAATGTGGTGCAACTCTATTAGAAGAAATGGATTTTTAGTGCATTACAAAATGAAAATCATGTGTAGTTCATAATCCATGGTCAAGTTTTTTTCTTCTGTGTCTTTCTTGGATGCAAACAGTGTTATAGGAAAACTTCAAGAATGTTTCAGCAAAATTACAAACTGAGTATATATAACAAAGATGGTATTAGAGTAAACTACAAAACCTTCATATTTTCATTAAAACAAAGATCACTGAAGTCAACTGTTAATATGACAGGAGGACTCAGAAAAAAGGATTCCATCAGAGACAGAGTGTCATGTGCCCACAGAACACTCACCAACTGCTTGGAAAGGAAAGTTAAAAACACAGAGGCATGAAAACTCCAAGGACAAGAATTATAGCCTCAGAATTCAATGTCCCTGGAATATCAGAGCTACTACCTGACATTAATAGCTACCAAGATGATTCGGCATTTTTAATCAGTTTATAAGTCTAAATTTTTTCAGGAATTTTTATTTCCTGCAGAGTCAATACTTTCCTGCTTGATTTATAACTCTCTAGTTATAAGGTTTTGTGGGCATGGACTGATAGAAATGTTCAAAGAAGACAGTCTTCCTTCCTCGCTTTCCATAAGAACTGATCAGAAAGAGGGAAGTCCTTCCTGGTACTGGAAACCTAGCCAACTCCCCAGGTCTAGTAAGGTCATTGTTCTCAGAGGAGAACCTACAGCTGCCCTTGTACTAAACCAACATAATAACCCCTAACCACATTCGAAGTATTTGCCCTTCTACCCACAGAGAAGTGTACTTCTCCCCACTCATCAAGAAAAAGTCTCTTTGCAACAGATGGAGACCATTACAAAAACCCACATCCAATCAAAATGCAGAGCTGTGGAGCCCATTCCCAATGGATGTATCTGCATTCCTATTCCTGCACCTAAGGCTCAGGGGACACTGGAGTAAAGAGAGAGAAGCTGTAAGATTTAAGAGCCAGAGGGAAGTTTCTGTGAGAAAGTCTCCATTAAGTCTCTCCAACATGGTTGCCTAAAAACGACTCAACAAGAAAGCAAGCAAAGACATGCTAACATCAACAGGGAAAAGCTCACGAGTGGTACGGGATAATTGTCTGTATTCTGTCAATCATGTTTTAAATGAATACTGATTGGCCAGGCAGGAAGTATAGGCAGGAAAACCAGACAGGAAGTATAGGTGGAACAAAGAGAACAGGAGTATTCTGGGAAGCAGGAAGCTCCCTCTGCCAGTCCTGCCCAGACCACCAAAGAAGCAGGATGTGACCTTCCCCGCTGAAAAAGGTACTGAGCCATGTGGCTAACATAGATAAGAAAAATGGGTTAATATACGTTATAAGAGCTAATACAAAGCCTGAGCTAATGGGACAATCAGTTTATCATTAATATAGACCCCTCTGTGTGATGTTCTCTGGGACTAAAACGGCTGAGGGACTGGGCAGGACAGAAATCCCAACAAGTTCGGCCCTCATTTTACACACGAGGTCTCAACCCTAGTGGGAAAAAGCTATAGGCAACTAAGGAATACTGGAGAGAAATAGTCTTCCATAGGGAAAACACACCAACTGATTATCCAATACTAAATGGTAAGCCCTGAAAACATAAACACACAAGTAGCATTACATGAGCAGAACAGGTTGTACTTATCGATTCAGAAATACAAACAAACACACACAAAAAAGAAATGCCACACATATACATAACATAATACACCACATTTATATGTAACAATGATTAAAGAAAAATATTGGGGGAGGCTGCTTGTTTGTTTCCCAGCCACCCAGACTCCAGAAATAACCACATAGAAATTATATTATTTGCAATACAGTTGGGCCAATAGCTTAAGCATATTGCAAGCTAGCTCTTACATCTAGAATTAACCCATTCCCATTATTTTATATTTTACTATAATGGTTGTGGCCTACTGGCAAGGTTCCAGCTAGCAGCTTGCATCTTTCCCCTCTGGCAGCTACATGGCA
>LOJH01023314.1:0-12730 GCA_001685095.1 Ellobius talpinus | reverse complement strand
TAGGTGGGGAAGATGGAACTGAATGCTGGGAGGAAGAAGGGCAGAGTCAGAGAGGGAAGCCATGGATCCTCTGCCTGAGACAGACGTCAGTTAAAATCTTTGCTGGTAAGCCACTGCTACGTGGCAATATATAAATCAATAGAAATGGGTTAAATTAATATAAGAGTTAGCCAATAAGAAGATTTCAGTTCTGGGCAGCCAGGACAAACAAGCAGCTCCCTGTAACATTATTACAAAGATACTTGCCCAGGATTGTCATTTTAAAGATGAGAGAATAACTTATACTGGCCTGCCACTAGAAGCAATGAAGAGACCAGATGGTAGTGGGACACTTGGGAGGCAAAGGCAGGCAGATCTCTGTGAGATCAAGGCCAGAATAGTCTACAGAGTGAGTTCCAGAACAGGCTCCAAAGCTACATAGAGAAACCCTGTTTCAAAACCAAAACAAAATTAAATGATAACAACAAAAAAAGAAATAATGAAGAAAGGAAAGAAGAAAATTAGTAATGTGTGAATAATATATGTGTGAAATAAGTAACACTAAGGAAACACCACCTACTGAAGGAGAGAGAATGACTCAGAACAGAAATCCTGAAAATTATTTACGGAGAATTTTCATCCAACAAAGTAACTCCTAGCAATATAGCTCATCACTCATCTTGAATTTTCTGAAAGTCTACTGGAAAACTTAAAAAGAAAGTTGATAAAAATGCATTTTTTAATAAATTAGGCAGTAGAACAGTGATCATCATACGGTGTGCCAAAACCACTGACTAGAAAAATGGGTCCACTTGAGGTTCATGACCATGCACTGACCATAGGCCCACAAAACTCGGCGTGTGTTTGACCCTGTGCTTTGTAATATTGATCTTCCATACTTGATTATTGGAATATACTTGCTAACTTTTTTATATTCAGTGAATTTTAATATTAGCACCGCTAATTTTACAACTATGCAGAATTAGGGAATATTACTACTGTTAGAATAAAGTTTCCAACATGTTTAATGATATTTTACAGAGATAATAAAGCAAATAATGTACTTGATCTCTGCATAGAGTTTGTTTTACATTCTTATATAATGCTTCTTCGGTCATTATGCTCTCAGCTACAGTACTGGTGTGATAACTAAAGAGCATTTCAGGAATTCTGAGCCTTTATTTTGCACATGTGAACTACAGCTTCACAAGCTGATCTAATTTTACTTCAGATCACCTTTCCATAGCCAATAAAAAGAAGGTACCCAGATACTGACAACTGACAAGTAGACCTAAACATGATGCTTTGCTTGAAGACTAAATTAGGAATAAATCAGCTTGAATAAATCATTAATTTGTATATTTGTCTTTCTTTAATTTAATAAGAAACCTGTTGTTTTCATATAAGTATTAAAATAAATGATAAATACTGTTTTGTATATATAATATAAATACTGTTTAGTATATTAGAAGAATATATTCTGCTAATATGCAGTGTAGATATATGTATGCCTACACTGATTCCCATCTTATCTTCTAGAATTCACTACATAAATGAATCTATGTATGATTCACTTGCATTAGAATCTCATAAACATCCTAAAGAGGCTCAAACCATATCATCACAAAAGTTGAAAATTGAAAGATCTTTGGAGACATGTAATTGATCAACCCAAGCTAAAGTTGTGAAAAATCCCAAAAACGTGTAAAGAATTAATGCTCTTTGCATATCCTGTATGACATAGGTCACCTTGTCTTTTATAGTATTTAACAATTACTCAACAGAATGTTAATCTATTAGATGCCAACTAATAAAAAGTATTATTTTTATTTAGCAAAAGAGGTATAAATGAACATGAATGATGTATGTCCACATCTGCAAGGGATGGGAGATTCTCATTTTCTAAGTTCTTCCCTCTCATTTTTTGCTTTAACTAGCTTCTAGACACTTAATTACACAGCCCTTGTTTAAGAATCCCACTGTGATGACAGCTTTTACTGGGTATCCCTGTGTATCACTCTATATTTCCAGTTTTTCATCCTAAGCTGTATATTATGTTCCACCCAGCAAAACTCTTTTGAAAAATCCACTCACAGAAAATTTCTATTGACCCTATTCCATGTCTTTAGCAACAAGAAAACCAGTTTTCCTGCCTCTTTCTCATCTATAAATTAAACACAGCCACAGACTGCACTTAGAAAACTTGTTCCTATTTTATCCTAAATAAGAAAGTTGTACTTTCATTTACCATAATCTAAGAAATATTGTGAAAGCACAAAATGGAGATAATCACAGTTCATCTCACACCTTACATAACAAAGGAATCTAATATCCCATTCTCTATGGAAAGAACTCTGTTCAGACCAATGATTACAGAGCAGCAGTTTGACCTGGGTAAACTAAGAGTATGAAGAATTATGAAGATCATACAGGTGAAGTGCTGTTCTCTCTCTCTCTCTCTCTCTTTCTCTCATACACACACATACACACACAATTTACACATACACGCACATTTCTGTTTGGAGACATTCATAAGCTTGCAATTCAAATGATCTGAAAGAGCATGAGAGAAGAGACATCTAGAGATACAAGGTCAGTATTGAATATCAATTTCATCTTATGCTTTTGGTTTTCTCCCTACCTCTATAACTAGAACTTGTTTTATTGTATTTTTTGAGAAAATCAAAAAGCCATGTATAAGAACAAAAGGTAGGCCAAAAGTCCTTTACATATCTTTTCAATCTGGGAAAATTAGACTCTACTTAATGGCCTTCCCATCAGAAAAATAAATTCAGTGAAAATGGAAACATTATACATAGTTTCATATTACTGTTCAAAATTTTCAATCAGAATGTCAAATACCAAGGGAAAAGTATCAGGCATTTTATAAAAGAAGATGAAACAAGCAAAAAGGTGAAAAGAGGCCATGAACACTGATTAAAATGAAAAGTCTGGACTTTAAAACTCAGAGTAACAGGACATTAAATACTGAAACTCTTCAATAGGATATTTAAAGCTATTCAGAAGAAAATGAAAAAGTTAACATAATTTATATTGTTAATTTAAAATTAAATGAGAGTTTGCAACCAGAAACAAAAAAATCTCAGAACAACTGATAATTCAGAAGGTAGGCTAGCAGACAACTTAGGCAGTATTTCAAAAAAAGAAATAATAACAAGATCTATGAAACATGAGGAAATGGTCTGATGGATCAACAATAATCAAGGGACATCTCACTCTATTCTAATGACATCAGATTGCTCATGCCTGTTTTCAGCATAAACAATAAAACTATTATTTGAGATATTATCTTAGTATTTCACCTATAATTATATGCACTAAAATAATATTTTATTTGTGGTTTATTCAAAGTTTAACCTACTTTTATTAAAATTTTGGTGGAAAGCTACCATGACTTGAATGGATATCTTAGTTGCTACACACAGAATTTATTTGCAAAGTTGAAGCTTCAGTTTTCATCCAATACACACAGAAGACAAATCTAACACTTGCTTAGTTTAGGGATCAGAATAAAAGGCTATTTTCAAGCATTTAGTAGAACATGGTTGCTTGTTTTCCTTTAATTTCCTTCCCTAAAAAACAAATGTCATGGCATCCACTACATCTGGGCTCTGATATGGCTGTTGCTAGACCTTCTATTTAAAGAAAATGTGAGAATGTCACACCCATCTCATAGCCTAATCTTTTAAGGTAAAGCCAAAGCTAATATTATCATAGACTAAAAAAATGTGAAAGGGTCATTGCATTAGAGAAAATAGTACTGTGAAATTTTTAGCCTGCATTGGATCAAACCCTCTGCTCTATCCCTGTTTTGAGAGTTGCTGTTCTGCATAGTTATGTATTTTTTCATGTGTAGATCATTCTCAGAAGGTCAAAACTAGTTAACATGGTGAAAGAAAAAAAAAGATACAGCTAAGACATAGTTGTACCTGGCTAGGTAATCCTAAGTGATGAAAAAAATATCATTATGCATTGTTAGAGGGAGTGTCTCACACATACAAGGTTTCAAAGAGTAATGAAAGTTTCAAATTCCTAACACAGTTCCAAGTGTTACAAATTCTGTTAAGCAGTCAGTAAAAGAGTAGATTCATTTGAGAGGATTCTGCCTAAAGGTAGGAAAGTTAGAAGGAAAACATTTCTCAAACATACTTGGGTGTGATTTTGGATGGTGAACCTGTTTTTGAGTCTTACAAATAAGTACCAACCATCATAAACTCATGATTAGTCAAGCTAGAGTTGGACAGAATTATTTCTTTGATTTGTCATAAATGCCTTGTCATCAGTAAATAGATATTTGGTAATGCCTAAATAGGAAAAGTTATCGAAGAGATTGAATCAGTAATGACTATCTCAATTAAAAAAACAGCACCTGGTCAAGATGTATTCACCTTTATATTCTATTAGAAAATTCAAGAATAAATTGTAAACTAATACTAAATTTTCGCAACCAAATTCTACAAAGTAGGAGGGGTGAGAAGACTTCTTCATTCAGTCTACAAGTTCAATATCACCCTTATTGCAAATCCAGATTAAAAACAAAAACAAAAGTCCAATTTTCTTGTTAGAAATAACTACAAACCTCTTTGGTAAAACACACATCAAAAACAAGTTAGCAATATAAAAACTACGTGTTGATGGACACTGAAAAGTAGCCTCCACTAGCTCAGAGTTAAGTATAACAAAGGGTTCTTCATTTAGGGGTAGACTCTCAGATCACAGTCCTCTGCAAGAGTGGGGAACAGGAACTGAATCCAGCAACCAAGAGAGGCCACACAAGCTTTACATCAGCATTTATAGAACAAGAGACCACATCCAAGTAGGCTGGCATCTTACAGGCTATTGGCTGAAGGAGTTCCCATAGCCACTATGATTACATTGGCTTCATAAATGAAGTGGAATGAGAGTTAAACTTATGAAAATGAGCAAATCTAATACAGTATAAATATTTTGAGAAACAAAACTCAAAGAGAGCAGGTATAAAGGATAATGTCACTATATAATAATTATTCAGTACAATAAACCTATGGTAATGATATAATGAATGGGAAAAGAAAATTATATATAGTGCTTGAAATATTCGCCAGAATTAACAAGACAAGGGGAAAATGTAAATAAAACAGGAGGTAAGAAGGCAAATAATCCCTATGTGTTGGTTATACAATCACACACTTGAAAGGAAGAGTCTACCGTGAGAGTGTTGGAGCTGATATATACATTCAGCAAAGAAGCAGAATTCAAAATTAACATAAAAACATCAGGAGTCTTCCTATACTCCAATAATAAAGTAATTGGAAACATGAATCTATCATAGAATCAAAATATGCTAATGTACCTAAACGTAACCATGAAGTTAAAGACCCTTACTATAAAAGTTTAAAATACTGAAAGAAACAGTGAAAAACAGATGAAAAGATTACCAATAAGCAGAATTTATAGAATTAAAATTCCCATAAAACCAACAAAAACGTACAGCTTGAATACAATCCCCTAATAAAACTCTAATAACATTCTTCAAAGAAAGTAGGGGGAAAATAGTCATAAAATTCAAATGGAAACAAAAAGACCTATGGAATTCTGAACACATAAAAAAGAATGCTCTAAGTAACATATCCTCAACTACGAACTTTTTCAAAGCTTCACAATGAAAACATTGTTGTACAGACATTCCAGAACATTCCTGTTAACATCTGGTGTTGACCTTCATCCTTTAATCACATGTGTATGCATCCTCACACATAAGCACACACAAGCATATCTACATACATGTTATTTAGGTATAGTGATGTAAGACTGTAAACACAGCATTAAATATGCAGAGGCAGGTGGCTTGGGAATTCAAGATCTTCCTTGGCTAAAAAGTGAGTACCAGGGCATCCTGAGCTACACAAGACGGTCCTAGCTCAATAACAAGAGTGGGAAACTACCTAATCAATATTTCTAACATCCATGAAGACAGTGCTGACATTTGAGAATTTATTATGTGTGACAACTAAACCCCCAGAATCTTAGTTTGCCATGTTTATTCTTCTCCAGTGGTGCTTGAGATTCTGTTACACAGAATGATAATCATAATAAAAGCCAAACATTTGTGATATGGCTTTTATGATATGTGATTTTCAAGAAAAAAAATCATTGTTCTTTTAAAGGCATCATTGTTAGCAGAAAAGCATTGCATTATTACATTAGAAATGTATTTTTCTTCTATCATAATTCCTAACGTACATATGGTAGAGTTACGGACTTGGTATCCTGGCAGAGTTGTCTTGGTTGTCTTTGGCTTCTTAAAAATTGTTTTTATCACCCAATCATTAAACCCCTGACAGTTAACATTGTCTTTTACAGTGCTATTACATTTAATTTGTCTTATTAAAATATTAGCCTGATAACAAAATGCGAGAGATGCGAACAAGCTCTCTCACTTCACAGGACACACTGTCCTCGAAGCTATGGTAATTAATTAGAAAAGATCGTTTGATATGACCTTTTTATCGTTAAACTGTTTTATGCAGATTTTGAAGAGGAGCAATGTATTGAAAAACCAAAATATGCTACATGTTTTTTTAAATCCTTTATGTTTTATGTATTGATTAACATATTTTATTTTATGATTCTGACATATTATATATATATGTTAATGTTTGGAGGTTATGCCTGTGTGTATGCATATATGAGCATGCCCATTTATGTGCTAATGTATATGTGTTTATATGCGTTGGGACCATTTGGAGTCCTGGCCTTCAGCTGCTCTTCCCTGCTAGAGCCTTATGATTTGAGTTACTAAAAGCTGTGCCTTGCCTTGAGGATTAGAGGCTAAGGTTTTTCACCTGTTGGCCCACTTGACTGTTGGGTGCTATTGAATAAAGGGCTTCTTACCAGTGATTAGAGGTCCGTGGCTCTGTGTGTCTGTCTCTGTGTGTTTGTGTATTTCAATCTCCAGCCCCTTGCCCGAAGCTCGCGAAAAGTATTGTAGCGCTTAGAGGGCAGAAGGGGGCGCAGTGTGCAGCATGTATGGTTGTGATTAGTTGAAGATGGGACTAGCGAAACAAAAAGAAACCTAAGCAAATGACTACGGTAACATGGGTCCTGAAAATCCTGGTTGATTTACACTGTGTAATTCAATAATCTGTTCACTTTCATGCCACACTAAAGTGATATCTTCAGTGGGAGAAATGAACTGCTTTGGTGTATAGGAAGTAATTGATATATGATTCCAACGTCTCCAGCGCCTAATAGAAGGTGCTATTCAGCTCCCTTTATTGCTGCCTGACATTTGCTTGGCAAGTTGAAAGTAATTTAAACTACTAGGAAGCATTCATTTCTGTCTATATCTATGAGCACAATAAGAAACAAAATTGTGTGCTGGAATCACTATGTTTTGTTGTTAATGAACAATATAAGAAGTAGATTACAAAAATACACAGGAAGATCTCAGTTCACTGTCTCTCAACACAGCGATTTCTCTATGGAATCATCGTTTACTCTCATGCAATGTCCTAAATCTCTTTTCAGGTGCTTCACTGTGAAATGAACTTCCTGCACTCCACACATTCCTCAGAGCGATGCGTTTTCACTCAGGGCTGTGGATTGAATTTAGGACCTCTCCACTGCTCAGTTAAAGCTACACACCCTAAGTCCTTGTGGTTACTCTGATTCAGTTTTGAGAGATGATGTTATTTCTTGAACTTGGAAACCAACCCATAGGTGGTGCTGAAGATTGTAAAGACCTGCCTGTTCTCTATACATCTGATAATGTTATTTCTGCATGTTATTAAACATAAACAGAAAATCAATTCTAACATTTTATTATAGAAAATATTAGTATTAGTGTATTATACATTTCACATAGCTTGCTTTTATCTATGTGAATAGCAAAGTGATTTCACTTTACCTTTCAATTACAGGATACAAGAATTTATGCCAGATATGACACAGGGTCAGGGCTTTCAAAGAGAAGAAACAAAGAGAATGTTAGAGATGACAGTTCATCCATTTCAATTAATGTCTCAAGACACAGGGTCTCAGCCTCCTGGGGTTATGACCTTGTCAGATTTAAACTCCATTGGGATCAAAAGTGATTTTCTCTCCTTATAGCAGAAAACCCCAACCACACCTAAGAACTGTAAGAGACTAATCTATGCACAGAGGCAGGAAAATTACTCCCATCTCATATCCCCTTACTGTCCACTAACATAAATAGAGTAAATTGCTACATTAGAATTTCATAAGTCAACCCTGAGGATATATGCATTAGAAAAAGAAAAAAAATCATGTACTGGTAACTCATTGTTTTAGATCTGAAATTCAAACTATAAAAATAAATTATTTTTAATAGGTTTTATTGGTTTAGTTCAAAACACATATTTTCACACAATATATAAAGAACATATTAAATATAAAACTAAAAACTAATTTCACCATTTCTCTAGTAATACCTAGTAACAGTAAGATGAGTGGAGATGTCATGGAGACTTCTACTTTGTATGAAAAGGTTCTAAGAGTCAGTTTAACAGTTTAACATAAAGGTGTTTCTTTACCTTTATGTGTACTAGTTTAGCAAACTCCCAGTTCTAGATGGTATTTCTTTTATTTGATGAGATGTTATATTTGCTTTTAGAATTTTTTGCTAGACTTTTCTAGGGGGATGGTTTGTTGTAGACATAACAAGAAAATGCTGCCATAAATATTTGCAGACTAAATTATTAATCTTTTCTTTGCCTCATTTCCTTGTTTTATTGTGGGATTAAGTTTTTCAATAGAGGCTTCTTTTGTAAGTTTGTTATTGAATCTATTAATCCATTTTCAGGGAAATAATTCCATCTTACTTAAAATTTATTTATATAAATTTCTACTATATATACATATATTTATAATCTTTTAATTTGTTTGAGAGTGTTCAGGACAGCTTATGCATGACACAGCATCATGCAGAGGCCAGATGTAGTAATGAGGTGAGCAGGCTTGCTTTTCGTCCTGCCCAGCTCCCTCACGGCTAGCTTAGCCCCAGAAATAATAACACATAAACTGTATTCATTTAAACACTGCCTGGATCATTAGTTTTAGCCTCTTATTGGCTAACTCTCACATCTTGATTAACCCATTTTTAATAATCTGTGTTTACCACGATGTCGTGGCTTACCGGGAAGATTCTAGCCTACGTCCATCTCAGACAGGAGTTTCATGGCGTCTGCCTGTCTCTGCTTTCTTCCTCTCACAGTTCTGTTCTGTCTTCCCTGCCTACCTATGTTCTGACCTATCAGGCCAAGCAGTTTTATTTATTAATTAAACAATGAAAGTAACACATAGACAGAAGATCCTTCTACATCAGCCAGAGGATAGCCTGAGTCTGCTTTCTTCTTGTATCAAGTAGTTTATGGAGTTCAAACTCAAGCCACCAGACCTGGCATCAAATACCTCTATCCACTGAGCAGTCTTGCTGTTTTCTGTACTTTCCACGGCATTTTAGTGTGACATCTTGATATTGATACTTAACATGGGATTTTTTTAATTTTTGAAAATGTCACACATGCTCACCGTGCCTCTTGGTCATATTGCTCCCAACTCCTTCACTTACCCTCCCTCAATTCCCTTAACAATGATATCTATCTTCCTCACAACTTTGTCTTTTAAAGAAACACAACTGATTACATCCAACAGTGCAGCTCGTATTTGCATGTATATAGTGTTATCCACTGGGACATCACAACCTACATAAGATGACCACACAACATAAAAAAGTGATTCCTTGTTCTCCAGCAACTATTACCTCCCATTATTCTTCTTAGAAGGACAGGAATTGCAAGTCCCTGTACCCTCCGTGCTGGCATCTTTAGCCCTATTAGTTGTGATGCTCTTATATGGAAACCATAGCCACTGTAAGCTACTTAATGTAGCATCTATGGCATGACCAGAAGCTAACTTTTTACAGATGTCTTCCCCATCCTTCAACTCTTAAACCCTTTCTGGCACCTCTTTCTTGATGTTCCTTGAGTCTCAGTGGGAGAGCAGCTGTGGGTGTCTGCATTAACCACTACCCTAAGAAATGAGAAACATTTTAATTGAGGATGAGGGGAGTACAGATCCATGGACATGAACATAAATATTTGCAAACAGTTTGGTAACATAACCATTTAGCAAAACAATATCAATATGTTCTCACCTAGACACTATGACTTACTTTCTTTGCCTTGTTTTTGTCAATGCTTGCAGTAACAAATAATGCATCCCTTCATGTGGAGTAATCCTGCTTTATCTTTTTAATCATAGGTAAAAGACCAAAATAATATGATTTCTTAATTTGATTGTATATCATTCACACATTTTTAATACCTTGCCAACCAAGATATTTAATTCCTTTTTGTGTGTTAAAAGGTTATCCAGTATGTCATTGATAATATTCCATTGAGTATTTGGTTACCCCATAAACAATCTTGCCACTATTGCTTCAATGAGTACATCTTCCCCAACAGGTCAGTATTGTAGCAATCAGGGTCAGACTCTGGGACATATCAATGATGGATTTTTGATTCAAGAAGCCATCTTAGCCATTTCGTGGATGTCTAGATCTATGAAAGCTAGCCAGCAGTGTTTTCTAGTCAGTTCAAGATTGATTTTTTATGCCCTACAGCATAAGTATGTAGTGTCTTAAGCAATAGGGTTTTACTATTTAATTATGAGCAAACAACAAAAATGGCAATAATTTGGGTTGTTTTGGGTGTCTCTGGAGGCCTTCCTGTCCAAAACCAAATAGGATGGTATCCTGTGCCTGGTGCTGAGATTTTCTTTAAATAATCCATGTCTTTTGGTTGAATCATTGTTTACCAACATGGAACACCTCTTTTCAAACTCATTATTTTCATAATTTTTTAAACCATGCTTTAATTACATATGAACTAGTGTGGTTTCATATATCCTTAGTTTTATAAGATTATATTATAATATGTCTATAACTATGTCTTTATATATGTCCATGGACTTTGTATAATACCTAAAACTCATCATTAAATTCATATGCAGTGCCTAAAATGAAATTAATTTTAACAAATATTAGATAACTGCTTTTCACAAAAGAAGAACTAAGTATCCTTCATGGGCAAGATATTCAAAATATGTAAATAATACATAAAAGAATGAAGAAATTATTATATTTGCCTTATATCTGTAACTCAACTAAGGTACAGAGAAAATTGTATAGAGATGGATAGTTTGTGGGCAGCCTTTCAAGACTTGGTGCTATGCAGCATGTAAGAATACCAGGCATGGTGTTTACATCCCGTATCAGCACAAACAAGCTGGAAAAGTCTATAGAGATCTATAAATTTATCATAAATTGTAGAAAGAAGTTATGCTCTCTGCACTGAAGAGTAAGTTCTTGGAGTGGAAGACAGGATGAGAGTACACCTCAGACTTGTGTCTTATTACCCATGCACACTGATATCTCAGCTTTGAGGCTGGGACTGGAGGATCATTTCACTAGTAAACAGTAGACACGGGATCTGATCATGGGTGCTGTCTACAACCCATTAGGATGCTTTACCACCACACCATCAGGTGAAGAAGAAGGAAGGAAAACATATCTTCCTTATATCCATATTGAAAAGTCAAATGAGGACAGAGCCGTCATCACCTAACAAAGGCCTCCCTTCTGAAAAATATCCCACATGTATTTAAGTTTCACAATATTAACTTTAAAGGACGCAATCAGGTCACCAATATCACCATCTTAAAATGAAAAAAAATTTTTTGAAATTACTTTCTTGGAGTCTTAATAATACACAATGTCAAATATTTTCTCTAAGATTCAAGGCTGAATGAGATAAGCAATATATAATATATATATACATAGATAGATAAAGAGAGAGAGAGAGAATCCAATTTGGATTTCTTTTCTTAAGGCTTTTGGAATAGAAATGTTCAAGAATGAAGATGAAGGACACAAGCCAGTAGTTTAAAGGAGCAGACTCCATCACAATGTCTAGCTTGTGACAACCTAGACAATAAAATTACTAAAATAAGATGTTAATGCATACAGCATGTTATCTCTTAAAAGATTTAACCAACTAAATCTAAGATTGCATTAGACTATGCATCTATAAGGGAGAGGTGTGATAATATTCTGACTTTCAATACTTTGAGCCAGGAGAGTTGACTCTTCTTAGCAGTCTGTGTTAAACCAGCTATAAACATTTACCACATTCTCAAGGACTTGAAAATAAATTCCCCTTCGTTTCATTGTGGCCTTCTCTGAATACTTCCAGCAACCACTTGCATGTTAATAAATCACATATGCAGATCTGTTATGGTAAAATATATTCTAGCAAAGGAATTTCCAGGACTGAATTTTAATGAGACTTCTGGTCCTTGTTTCACCAAATCGTGAATGGACAATAAATTAAAGTCTGAAAAAATGATGTAACCAGTGGCAAAGAGAAAGGGGAAAGAGAGAGAGAGAGAGAGAGAGAGAGAGAGAGAGAGGGATATTTAGGGAACAAAAATCTACAGCAAGCACTGTACAGTTTAAATTCCAGTGACAAGGCCACAGCAGTTCAGAGAGACCTAGCATTTATTTTAATCTCTTTAGCGGGTGTAGAAGAAGTGATATAATCAGTAAAAAAAAATAGGATGTTTATATAAAGAAATGAAAAAATGAGCATATGGTTATTGTAGTGATGGGGCGCGGGAAAGCCTTTCTTTTTTGTTTAAACAGAAAAAGGGGAAATGATGTAGGTGGGTC
>LOJH01023313.1:0-19551 GCA_001685095.1 Ellobius talpinus | reverse complement strand
TATTAAACCAATGAAAGTAACACATAGACAGATGACCCTCCTCCATCACACACTGTTTTGCTGGGAGCTACAGGTCAAGAAGGCTCCTTGCAGAACTCTCAACCCTTGCTGTAAGCCCTAGCCGTTTTCACTGGTAAAGGCAGCCCCTTATCCCTTTACCTATTAGGGAAATCCTGAGCTTCAGGAGAAACTGGAGACTTGGGTAACTGACCTGCTTAACAGCTAAAGTACCTACCATATAGCTAGGCAGCATGACAACCAACTTCCTTATACGGAGAATAACATCCCTCAGGCTGAGAGGACCTAGAAGGTCTTTTCTCCCCAGAAAAACTCTTAAGAATATGAGTTCACTTCCCAGGGCCCATGTTTCCCCTGGTCATTATTCTCAAGGGCTCTGAAACTTGTCCCAAGGAATACCACTTGTTTTGAAGATGCTTAAGAGACGGGCATTGTGGCATGGCCCTGTTATTGCAGCACTTGAGTGGTAGAGGCAGGAGGATCAGGAGTTTAGAGCCATCCTCAGCTACACAGCGTGGTCCAGATAGCAGCTAATGAGTAAGATTAAAACATCGTATATGAGGCTGGGTGGTGGTGGAGCACACCTTTAATCCCAGCACTCGGGAGGAAGAGGCAGGCAGATCTCTGTGAGTTCGAGGCCAGCCTGGTCTACCAGAGCTAGTTCCAGGACAGGCACCAAAGCTAGACAGAGAAACCCTGTCTTGAGCCCCTCCCCCCAAATCTTATATGGTTGGCACTGCCACCTTATCCTAGTGCGTGTGGCTCTGCAGCTGGAGAAAGAAAGAAGAGAAGCTGAACTTGCATAAGGGAGGGAAGACAGAAAGGACTGCAAGGGACCCTGATAGGCAGATCCAATTTGAATTATAGGGGATGCTAGTGTGCAAAAATATCCAAGAAATCTAATAATGTGCTCAGCACCCACTCTTGGGTAAGAGATACAAAGAAGTGAACTCTCCTCAGAGAGCTTGTTTAGGGCAACACATGCATGTATCATTTTTTAAATTTAGGCTTTTATTTTATGCATTATGCTGTTTCCCAAGAGCAAGAAAGAATGGGAGGAAAGTAGGGCTAGAGAGAGGAAAGGGAAGGGGGAGGCAGGGAGGGGCAGTAGTCTTTGGTGGCAGATGTTACGTGCTCAGACTTAACAAACGGGGGAGCTGTCATGGGCCTGTGCTATCGAACAGCAAACAGCGGGGACAGGGCAGTATCTGAAGGGCACTCCTGTAACTCATATCCCAGAGATGCCAGCATTCCCATTTCACAAAGGAGGAAGACGGACGGGGTCAGCTGCATACTACCCCTACCACATGGTCATCAAGTAACAGCCTGGGTTCATCGTGTCCCCTCTATCATTCCCACAGACCTAAAGTGAAGTCTCTGGAACTTGGACTTCTCAGATTCCCAACCCACAGCTACCAAACAGAAGCTACAAGGCAAGGGCTCAACACACATTTGTAAAAAGCCACTGGCATGCCTCTGACGGACGTCAGAGTTTGGGTCCCACAGTATTAACTACATTAAGTGTTGCTCCATAGAGTGGTTACTTTAGGCAGAGCATAAAATGCTGCTCCCCCACAAGAATGGGCCTTGCCCTGCAATGGGCAAAGGTCAGAACGCAAGAACCATCCATTTTGAAGTCTCAATTCTCTCCATTTGTAGAGAAAGCAGCCGACTTACATGATTTTATACTGCGATGTAGAGAGACTGGTGAGGAGTAGGTAAGGTCCTGGCTCGTCCTTCCTAACATGCAAAGGACAGTGGGCAGGTGGAGTGGGCTGTATTG
This sequence comes from Ellobius talpinus, assembly GCA_001685095.1. Lineage (NCBI taxonomy): Eukaryota > Metazoa > Chordata > Mammalia > Rodentia > Cricetidae > Ellobius > Ellobius talpinus. The sequence goes on along the minus strand of LOJH01023313.1, from coordinate 17,750 downwards.
TTACAAAACCTACCAATCAGAAAATGAAACCTAAGAAGGAAAGCATTGCTTCTAATGCATTAACTGAGCCTCTGACAATGCCTGGAGGGTGGATGTGTCTGCTTGTTCACTGCAGAGGATTCGATTATCCATACACACATGGCAGGGCCTCCCCTTCTCTTCTTCAGGGCGCTCAACACCAGCTACAGCATGGTTCACTTGCACCTTTCCTGAGGACAAGCAGGGGAGATGGGAAGGCAAGGAAACCCACCTGTTGGTTTATTTCCTTGTCAGCAGTTCTGGCACATACTGGGCCAAACAAGAAATGTGACTGGCTGAAATCAAATAGCAGGAAGAAGTGTGGGCTTCAGTTCCCTGTGCAGTCCCTGTCTCTAATGACCAGACTTGGCTAAGCCTGCCTTGCCCCGTCTTTGAGCAAACAGAAGGAGAATGTTCAAATTCTAGAATTTCCTGATGTATTCCACGTAGCTTCTTCCCTCAATGAGAGCCCTTACAACTGTCAATGTCAAAGGCGATTCTGACCACCTACCAAAAGGCTTAGAAGAGTGATCACATCTGAACACACCAGTCTAAATTGCTCTACCCCAAATGAATGACTGTATCTTCACTCGCAAAAAAAGGTGAGAAAGCTGTTGTTCATTACGGTACGTGCTGGCCATATGCTGGCGTGCTAGGTCCTCAGAAGTGGATCTTCTAAACAATTTGTGCAAGGCATTTGTCTTGGTTTTACAGGTAAGGAAACTGAGACTTGGAGAGTTTTGAGTCCCAAATGTTCTTCTTAAATGACAAAGATAAGATCTAAACACAGAACTGCCGTTTTACGTTTCTGAATCCAACTCCCATTACATCAAGCACTCAGCCTGTCATAGACAACGTTCTTACCTCCACTCGGAACTGCCTCTAACACTGCTCCCAAGGCTGATTTGAGAGAACACTGTGCCAACCGCTCTTTGGGACCTTCAAAGCTATGCCTGAACCTGTTATCTTCAGGTATCAATTCTTCTCCCTTCGGTAATCACTAACACAAATAACCGCCAGTTTTTGCCTCTCTGCCAAATCTGTACACACGGACACTGTCCCGTTTATGCTTCTGATTAGCGATTGGCAGGCCAGCATTTCCTGCAAGGTGGAAGCCGAGACCCCAGCGTGAGAACCGCCCTCACTTCCCGGATGGCTTACGACCAACAACTGTACAGTGCTCATGTGGCAGGAGCCCATGACCTTCCTACTTCGGGGAGGGGAGTAGCCAACAGCCCAGCATGAGAAGAGGGGAGAAAGCCTCTTCCTTTCCCTGTTGCTTCTCCTGGGCCCTGCCTAAGCCCCACCCCTTCGCTCCACCTTCAGCCTGGCCTCATCCTTCTCGGGCACTCTACATGCTCCCTGAAACACCACTGTGGCACCTCCAAAAGCCACAATGTGTGTGTGTGTCAGTGTAAGGAACACACAGGCCTCTCAGTGTTGTCTGCGTATGCATCTTTATTCAGAGTCTTGTCCAACTGCAGGCCAACTTGCTTCGTTACTATTGGTTTGTGGGGGAAAGAAACAAATCAGTACGGCTTTGGCTCCATGCAGAGAACATTAGGAATGTGGCCTGATCCGAGGAAAAACTATCTCTGCATCTCTGTTCACCAAAGCAGGTCTCATCTTCATCACATGCTGAAGCCAAAAGACCAGCATCTTCCACGGGCCTACAGTTCGTGGCTATGTCTAACACGCACCCCACTGCTCACTTATAAATCAGGGCAAGGGGCATCCACCTTTACGAGACAACTTCATGGTGCTAGACACCCACTGACTCCAGTATCAGCCTTTAAGATAATGCCAACCTCTCCCACTTACTCCTTCAACTGGTTTGACTTAATTTACTTTGCCCCCAACTGTCAGCCAGGGAAATCATACTGACGGTCCTCATAGATTCCCCAAAGAGTAGACACTAACACTCCAGACAGCCTCTCTAGCCTCAGAACCCCTGGTAATCCCTGCTGGAACGACTTCCTGAATCACATATCAGAGGTGTGGCAGAGGCCCTCCCAATGACTGGGGCTGAGAGCCACAAAACCCCAAAACCAATTCCTGCTTGCTCCAGCACACATATCTGAACACCCACGGCAGCTCCGTGCTGCTATCCAGGGGCCCTGCAACTGCCTGTGCTTGTTTTAATGTTCTGATGTGGCTGTCCTGAAATTCTTCATCATTTGAAACAGAGAGGCTTGCATTTGCATTGTTTGGGCCCTGTGCAGCTGGCCAGTCAATTTGAAACATCTAGCAAGTCTGGAAAGCTGTGCCAGAAGGGGCAGGGTGTGGTCAAGCCAGCTACAAAACTGTGAAATGAGGTGAGCGAGCTGGTGGGCATGGGGTGGGCGGGGGGTACCACTGGGTGCATGGAAAGGAGCAGCCCTGTTAGGACTGGTGGAGAACCAGAACAGTCTCTCAAGTGCATACAATAGTACATACCCTGAGGTACCACTTCTCAGAAAACTTCCCGAATCTTTCTAAAATCCTGAATTATGGGCTTTCTTTCAATTTCATATTCCCCATCTCTGAAGTGTGGCTTTCCCGCTTCTCAGGGTGTGTCTGTACTTGATCTGTTCAGCACGAGCCAAAGACCTGTTAGAACTCTACTAACTCTCCAAGTGGTTTCCTAGAGGCCCAAGTGGTTAAGTCTACTGGCTGCAGCCTCTAAGGAGTTCAAGGTCTGTTACAGTGTTTCATGATGTCAGAACCAGAAGTTGGGACTATCTGGGGCCACTCACAGTCTAGAATGTGGACACAAACTCCTAGTATAGCCTCTAAGAAGCAATCTCAGAAAAGCTTTCCAAGTATTTGTCAAGAGAAGTCAGTAAACAAAGGGGTGGTTTCTTTCTTATGATCAGATTTGCTGTGTGTGTACGTGTGTGCGTGTACACATACACAGGCATACGCCCCCACGTATGTACAACTAGAGGCCAAAAGTTGAAACTGGGTGTCTTTCTCAGTCGCTTTCAACTTTATTTTTTGAGACAGGCTCCCTCACTTAACCTGGGGCTCACTGAGCAGTTACACTAGCTAGCTAGTGAGCCCCCGGATCCTCCTGTCTCTACTTCCAGTTCTGGGACTACACGGGTGTGTGTCCCCAGCTCTTTATATGAGCTCTATCAATACAAACTCATATCCCATGTTTGCAAAGCAAGGGGTTTATCACTGAGCCATCTCCCGCTTGACACTGCCTGTGAATGCTTCCGTAAGTGCTCTATCAGCACATGCAGGCACATGGAGGGCATCAAAACTTCTACTAAGGTCCTCAGACATGACAGCTAGAAATGGACGGATGCTCGTGCTCATTACTCAACAGACAGACAGACAGACACACACACATACACACTACAACATACTGCATTTTACTAGGGCAAAGCAGCTATCAAAAAAAGCAATGATCTATGAATTTAGTAGACATAAATATTCCACAGTGCCCTGCTTCCTGCTTGTTACTTCAGACTATCTTAATCCCTGGTCACGGCCTCTCCTCCAGAACCCTGAAATCAGCAGGAAGCAGATATGTTTTATGGGCTATGTGTCATTTAGTGCCGCCCACGCATCCTAATCGGTGATGAAATGAGGGAGCTGAAGCAATCACTATCAAAGCTGAAGATATGGTAGGCTTGGCTGCTGGTTTGGCCGCTCCTGGGAAAGCAAAGTCAGTTGCTTGATTCCGGGTAAAAAGAAGAAAATGCAGCCTGGCAGACTCCTGTTACACAAGAGCAATGCTAACATATGGTGGACAGAAAGGGTATCAACAGGCAAAATGAAGGCTTCGCTAAGCTCAGGGGATGCATCTGTGTCCACAGATGGCCCCAAGCATCCCCAACCTGTCTTTTGAAACACTTGTTCAAAGGAGAGTGGCGGCTTCCCAAACTGGCCCTTATCCTGGACCCTTGCAATCAAAATCACTTAGTTATTTTAAGATACAAGGCATCTCTGCCTCCTCAGAAGACTGGGATAACTGGTTGAGCAGTTTATGAACTGAGTATAATTGTTCTAAGGCCACTAAGGTGTTCATGGTACCACATGACTGGAAAATGGTATTGAATCTCCCAGATCTATAACATAATAAGCAAGACCATTCAACAGCTCCAGTGGAAGAAAAACTAGAAGGGGCTATCACAGACAGAGCAATGGATGGCTCAGGTATCCATGGACTGTTCTGAACAGCATCTCACAGCACACTCAGAGTATTCCTAGCACCAACAAGGAAGCAGTTCCATGCTGCCCATGTCCACCAATGTCCTAAAATAAGCCAGTTTCTACCAAATACTAATCCACCCCTGCCGAAGTGAAAGTGGTGTCAAGGACCTGATCTGGTCAGATGGTCTTACTGGGGGTAGAAAGAAAGAGGGGGGAGGAAGGAAAGAAAGAAAGAAGGAAAGGAAATAAAAAAGAAAAGAAAAGAGGTAACCTACTTCATCCCACTTAAAGGCCCGATTGCCTCATATTTGGTTCCAAATCATCTTAAACACAGGGCAATAAGCAAGACATAGCTTTCTTCAGCTTTTCAGTAACAGACTCAGAGAGCCTACCAACTACCCTCTAACCAAGCCTTCAGGCTCACTGCTCTAGTCAAAGGATGCAGTTCTCTCCAGAGCTCATCTACTTGTAGGGGCAAGGAACTAAGGAGTCCTTACTGATCACTGTAAGAAACCCAACTCAGTAGCCCGATAGAAATGCTCCAATTTGAGTGGTTCAATGGGTTAAGATACTTGCCACCGAGCCTGATTGCCTATAAGGTCAATCTCTAGGTCTCCAACTCCACCAAGTTGACCCTTTTACCTCCACGTATGTGCCATGGTATGTATGTGTTTGCATAAATGCATATGTACATACACACATACATACAAAAATGCATAAATGTAATAATATGTAAAAAATCCATTAATGTATCTGTGTATTCCATGTCAGTCATGTATATTAAAATTTTTAATCAAAAATTTTGTAAAAAGGGAAACTCTCCAATTCGGTTTAGCTTCCCTCCAGACCATCTCCAAATGCAGGTATTTTTAAACCTAATGTCTTTACTTTCAAATATCAATATCCCACTGTGAAATTATGATCAAAGCTATAGGAAGAAATCAGCTGTCAGAGACCTTCAACTCCCGGCCACAAAACCCAACTTCATCCCAAAATAAGAAAAATCACGCCTGGCCTTTTTAGGCTGATTCACTTTCAGCAGTGAGAGTGAGGGCAGAATCAAAGAGGCAGAGACAGACAGAGTACAGTGTAGTGAGGACAGAGCTGGGTTCCAAGCCTAGGAAGACCACTTGTCAGTTATGGGACTTTGGGGTAAGCTATCTGATCTCCCGAGTTTAGGTTTTTCTCATCTCTAAAGATAAAATGACTTCATCCCCTATCTCACAGGACTATGGTGAGGACTCCAGGGGACACTGTGTCTATACACCTTGTGACAGCAAACAGCAGTGCCCACGCTTGTTCACAGCGTACCTCTTCCCAATTTTAGTTACCTGCGGACAACTGCCGACCAAAAGTGGAAAATATTAGAAGAATTAATATGTTTTAAATAACTTTCATTGGGAAGTTACTATAACTATTTTATTAGTCATTAATCTTTAACTGGGCTTCATTTATAAAAAGATATTCATGAAGGCATGTTGATAGGAAAAATAGTCATTTTTCATTTCAGTGAAGTACAGATGGCAGAGCTTTAAGAGTTTCTGTAGTATATGATCTAGTGATATCAGAGTAATCTTTGCATAAGTATAATGTCCACATAACAACCAAATTGCCCAAAGTCCCTTTCTCAGAACACACTCTGTTGCCAAGCACATATCTGCTATGACTGGTGGCTACAGGCACCCACTGATTTTGGTCACAGTCCCAAGGGCAAGGGTGACCATTTTATACCAGTAATCGCTATATTCACGATGATCATATTGTATCTTAGACTTCTCTTCATCCTGCAAGTAAGTCAAGACTCAAAGCTCTAAGAAAATGAGAAGGCTCTACTCCATAGTCCTGCTGACCAGACAGTCAAGCAAAGATAAATAACCTATAATCACATAATACTGCCATTTCTAGTCTATAAGTTTATAAAAATCATTTAATTTTATGTCCAAGAGTTCCTACTGGCATGGCCTCATTAGCTATCCGGGATGTTCTATGTAATCATCTTCAAACTGGATCAGATGGGCCCAGTCTTCCATCTACAATCCACCTCCCATAGGCCACAGTCAACTTCTTTAGATGTCGAACTGCCCTTCAGTGTGTTCACGCCTTCTAACAATCCTTGCAGCAAACCAAACTCATAGGCATGTCTTCTTGCCCTATGTTCCAGTCTCGCACATGCCCAATTCCTCTCCACCAACAGGTCCACTCTGGTCCCTCTCATTAAGTCCATCACTTACTCTTGACCTTGCATGGCAATCTAACTACACATCTGTAAGTGTTACAGCGCTGTCTTTTTGCTTCCCTTCAAATCATCATAACTTACCTACACGGCTGTCTCTACAGCTGGGCCATGAGTTGCATCCTCCCCACCTTTAGTTCTTAGCCTCTTGTCTCTTGGGCCTGAGTTAAACCACACATGCAATAGGCAGTCCAGAAAGCCTTACTGAATTATTTACTTAATTGGTTAATTGGTTTCAGCAGGCCTCTAATCAAATATATGCTTGGAGAGAAGAAGCAGGACCGGGTCATTAGGCAATTCATTATCACAATATCTTTGATTAGTCAGCTGTCACTCTGGAGAGGCTAGCAAGCTGAAGGGAAGCCGAAGGGATGCCCAAGACTGGTGGGCGCTAATCAGAGCCGTGAACAGGGAAAGCAACCCTGGTCCACCTGTGCCTGGGGACATGGTTCACTGCTGCATCTTCCCTGACCTCTCCCTTCCCACCTACTTGCTCTCATCACCAAGCGTGCTCTCATTCACCTGCTCTACAAATGTGGTGTTAGGTACTTTTCTGACGCAAACTACAGCAACTCGCCAAAAGAAGTCCCTGACTTACAGCCTAGTTAGCACAGGGCGCCTCGGCCTCCGTCTAATGAATCACCTGGGGATCTTGCCCAAAGCAGAAGTAGGCTTGGTAGGTCAGGGGAGGGGCTGAGAAACTGCCTTTAAATCCACTCCCCACTGATGCCAACGCTGAGAACATGCTACTCCACATTCTCTTCAGCACAAGGAGGCTCCAGACAAGGGCACCGGCTCCGAACGCCGGCTGCATGTGGCGTCTTCTAGAACCCTAGAAGCTGCTAATGCCTAGATTTCTTTCCCAAGAGTCCTCAGTTTAAGCTCCACAGTGACATGTGGCATCAAGACTTAAAAGCTCTCCAAGTCATTCCAATGAATACCCGAGGTTGACAACCACTGTCCTACTGGGAGGGTCAGACAGAAAAATAAAGAATATTCCATCCAGTAAGTACCTGGGAGAGAAACAAGGTAAGGTAAGCACAGGAGACAGCCAGTGTGTAAGACTTTGTAGAAGAGGTTGAAAAATGTCCTTCTGAGGGGGCACCATCTGAACAGACACCTGAAACAGAGTTCAAGAACAAGGCAGGTAGTTATGTTAATTAACTCTGTAAACTAGAGCATGCAGGAGCCCTGAGACCAGAGTGTGCTTGGCATGCAGGAACAACTAGTAGATGCCCATGGAAACAGAGGTTTACAATTATGTCAAAATAAGTTACCTAGTCTCAGAGGAAAATCTAGGTACACTAAATCTGAAGAACACTGGAGAGCCAGAGGCAGGAAGATCACAAGGAAGTTCCAGGCCTGGGCTACCAAGTGAGACCCTGTCTCAAATGATAAAAACATTTTAAAGAACAAGCCTGAAGGAGTTTAGTGCACAATGATTTAAATCTAAAAAAAATCCTAAATGGGTAATTAGCAAACACAGAATCAAATCAAGTTTGTAAATATATGTCACAAGAATTATAAGAGATAAATAACATTATTCTACTTCAGAGGTGAGTGACCAGATCCCAGGAAGGCAGGACCACTTCCTAGGATCACAGCTCTCCATGCTGTCCAATATGACTGACTTCAAGATCTGTTCCTGTCTAACATATTTAACCACCCATGACCTTGTTCTACCTTATACTCCACATCAGGAGTAGAGGAGTAAGAGAGTGGGTGTTGGAGACAGGAGGAAAGGGGTGGGGGTGGGGGCAGGAAAGCATAGCTAGAGAAAAGGCAGACATGCCAGAGATCACTGGTCAGCTCCTGATGCCCACACAAGCCAAGAGACAGTGCGATGGATGTTAGTATCATGTCAACCCTGCTAGGCCAACATACTTTATGGTTGACCCAACACCAGCGTGATGCTTCTATAAAGATGTTTTTGTGGGTGCAATAAACATCAAAATCAACAGACCAATGTATTTGTTTCATGGTTCTAGGAATTAACCCAGAGTTGTTGCCAGGTGCTCTACAACTTAGCTATCCAACTCCAACCCTACCTGGCAACACTACTCTCTGTAATGTGGGCTAGCTGAACCCAATCAGTGGAAGGGCTTCAGAGATGAAGGCTTGAGGTCCTCTGAGAGACAGGGAGTCCAGCCTTCCAGCTGCCTTTGGACCTGAAGATTTGACGCTAATGCTTCTCTTACTCTCCAATTGTCCAGATGCATTGGCATGAGATAATCCTTCAAGAACTGGCTTCTATGTTAGTCTGTTTCTCCCTCTTTGTACAGCTATATGTACATACACACAAATACAAGTGTGTGTGTGCATGTACAAGCACACACACACACTCACACACACACATGCACACACACACACATATTTACCTGTCAATCTACTGATACCAATCAATTTCAATATTAGTCCCCTATTGGTTCTACCTCTCTGGAGTAGCCAGACTACTCTGGGACACAACCGAGAACACCACAGAATCTATAATTTGGTGATAAATCTCTGGGAGGTTCACCAAGACCATGTCTGTAGGAAGGGATAACCTAAGACCACCTCCAACCACTGGAGTTGACATGCCATCAAAAGTGTCTAACCACATTAAAATGCTAACTTCTGAGTACATATGGAGTGTTTCTTACTGCGCTTAGATTCCTTAAAAATAAATCAGGTGGACGCAGCAAGGACCTGGGCCCACAGCAAGGAACGTTCTTCACTTTCTCTGGGAACCAGGTCTCAAACCTCCACCTGGGAGCTAAGAAAATCCTGCTTTATGAGGCTTCGTGGTTGGGCTGGAAAATAACGGCGGGAACTAACAGTCACAGATGTCAGGCTACAAAACACGGGGGAATGCTGGAGATGGCTGGAGCCTTGACAGATAAGCAGAAAGTGGGAAGGGGAGACAGCTAAGAGTGATCAGAGATGCAATGGCACCCACAGAGGCTGTGGGGAACAGCTGGGCAACACTATTCATATCTTCCTCAAAAGTGTCGATCCAGATGCCAGGAAATGACATAGCACCAGGACTTCTAAGGAGTGATCCTCTATACATTATTCATGTTTAAGTCACAGGGCCCAGGGACATCGTTCCTCTGTCTGACAAACATCTAAAAACGCTTCACAGGAATGTTCAGAAGTCGAAGGAGCGGTATCAGCCATGGAAAATGAGGGCACCCAAACATGCTCGCCTTAAAAGCAAAGAGTTAGGGGTTAGAGACATAGACGTCATTTATGTGAGGATGTGGAATAAAGGAACCAGTATACATGAAGCAGAGTAACTTTCCCTCTACCAGGGGGATAGAGAAAAATAAGCTCATGGTCAGAGAAGCCCTTTTTCCTCAATCCTAAATCAAGCCCCATTTCGACATTCGAATATCAGATGAGACTGCAGCAAGAGAGATCTTGCAACCCACAGAGCGGTTCTGGGAATGAGATACATGGTAGCAATCTATTTCTGCCCAGGCAGAGACTCAGTCAAACGAGTTCACATAAGAAGCAAAAACAAACATTGGCCCAAATCTATGTTGAAAATCTAGAGAAACAAGGCTGGCAAAGAAAAGAGACAAAGGAGTTGAAACCTAACACCAGGCTTGGTTCTCTGGGGACACCCAAATCATAGGGAGGATAGGCAAAGTCCTTTCATGCTACTTGCCCAGACTATAGATTAGTAGTGGCTACACTGAAGAGTGTTACACATTTACTGTGATCCTGGCAGAAGAGGATATGCTAAATATTTACCACCCTTTCAGCTCACTCAAGAGTATGGGGTAGTTTCTTTGATGTGACCTGAGGGGTGGCTGGTGACCATATTCCCCTCCCTACAACCTGTAAAACCTCACCTCGAGGCTTAGGAACTGTGGGTGCCAATCAGAAAGCATTTTCAAATAACTTAAGATTTTCTAAGAACAATAATGACCACCAGCAATTTCCATTAACCTGGATGCTCTAAAAATGCCCTCAGAGCACAGAGCCCCAAGGCAATTGGCACATTTTAACAACAGCCAAAGTCAGTCTGGAAAAATGGTTTTGGCAATGAAGAGTGTATACTGCTGTTACACAGAACCAGAGTTTGGTTCCCAGTGCTCATATCAGGCAGCTCATAAGTGCTTATAACTCCTTGGGATCTCATGCCTTCCTCCAGCCTCTACAAGGTTCCTGTGTTCATGTGCATAGATACACAAACATAATTAAGATTAAAACTATTTAATAATAAAAGAATAATAACAGCATTAGCCGATATCTGGAGTCTTTTCTATTTTGTAACAGGCTTTTAAAGCCCCAGGAGCAGGGACTATGAGTTCAAACCTGTTTCTCTAACTCTCCTGCCGTCTGTTCATTACAGAGTGAGACTAATGACAAGGCAACCACCTGCAGTGGTTGCCACACTAACATGAAATAAATGGGTATAGCACTTGGATCAGTATCTGTCACATGTTGACACGTAATAAGTACAGCTTGATAACTGCTTCAACCCTAGGACAGAAGCTCAGAAAAGCGCAATATCTTCCTTAGTGACAGGCCAAACCAGGGCTTTACACAGAAGGTGTGGTACCACAAAGATAAGAGCAGGCATGCATGTTGGGAGGAGATGGATAAATGTGTGTTGGGGTTGGGAAGGCATCTGAGTGACCAAAAGACCCATGGAGTTTTGGGAAGGAACAGAGCAGTAGGAAAACATAAGTACCCAGAAAGAGGATTTCTATTATAACTGGAAGTCAAAAGCTCTTTTCTATAGCTCAGGTCAGAGATATCCATATACCGCTGTGGTATCCAATTAACATACTGCAGGCCTCCTAACATAAGAACATTCTGCAAATCAAACACGTGACGTGGCATCACCTATGTAGCATGCTGAGGAGGGGCACGCTGTGACAAGATTCTCTGGAGTCTCATACCAAAGGGATGTCCGTGTGGAGGAGGAAAAGGGGGGAGGAGGATAATGAGGACGAGAAGTATAAGAACTGGGATGGGAGAGAGAGAGGAAGAGACTGAGATCATAAGGAAGTGGTTCATGTGCTTGTGTAAGCATGGACGCCCAAAATCTACAGGGAGGGACAGCAGGCTGGAGACCAAGGTAAGAGCCAACACTGCAGTTCAAGTCCCGAGGTCATCAGCTAACAGTGTTATTTGAGATCACTGTTTTCTTCTGCTCAGGCCTTCAACGGACAGACAAAGCCTGCCACACCAAAATCCATAGGACTCATTCAAAAATACCTTCACAGAAACACTCACAGTAATGTCTCATCACCCAGCTTGCACCACGGCCCAGCCAAGCAGACAGAAACCAACCACCACATATGCTGGGATGTCTCACCTTCTGAGATCTCACACCACAAAAAGCTGTGAAATCTGCAATAATGATGATGATTCTCCTTACAACTTTTTTAAAAGAAGAAAAGCAAGGCATGGGTGGTAGGTTGGTTGGCAAACTGTTTGCCTCACAAGCTTGAGAAAGCAGTTTGATCCCCCAAACCAGCATTAAAATGCCAGGCACGGTGGCACAGTTTTCATCCCAGCACTAGGGAGGCGAAGACAGAGATCACTACACAGTCTAGCCTCGCAGTGAGCTCCAGACCAATGAGAAACTCATTGGAAATATTTAAAAAAAAAACCAGAGGGAGGTTGGTTTCCTGATGACACAAGACTGCCCTGACTCCGTGCATGCATGTCCACGTGGCATGTGTGCGCGCACACACACACACACAGGAGAGGAGGGAAAGGAGGAAATTACAGGAACTAGGAAGCGCTGTCCCTTCAGCTGGCTGTCAAGTCGTAAGCACTCACTTCCTTGCAACTCACACATGGTGCTGTGCATCTGTCAACTCCAGCATATAAAACAGAGGAAAAGAGAGATCAGGCTCACAGGCCACATGAGAGAGCCTACCAACTCCAAGGCAGCCCAGCCTCCGTGACCACTCCTGAAGAGAAATCTCTGACCGATGGGGTGGCAGCGCCATGTGACTTTTCTGGGCTCAGGCTCTGTCTTCTCAAATGGACTTCAAGTCTCATATTCTGCTGCGGTTCCTCGCGTGTCTCTTTATTCGCTCAGTGTATGGCTGGGCATAAGTAATTTAACAAATGCTCATTGAGGGCTGAAAAATCAGGTGGGTGCGGGCATGGATAACAAAAATAAAGCAAAAGTGGGTCTGGATTTCAGCCTCGTGACAGACACAAACAGCTCTAAAATTTGACTCACAGGATCAGAAGCTAGGAAGACTCACAAGCCATTTTTTAAAAAGAAACATCTAGAATAAAGCAACACCCATCCCTCCATGGCGTGCTACAAAGGACCCTGTGTTAGCGCAGCGAGTCACAGACAAGGGGACACACACATACAGCAGGGGAAAGTCCGGGCCATCTCTGACGTCCAGACTGCAAGCTGCCAATGGCAATAGTCTCTCAGGGATGGGGCACCGTGACCCCAAGTCTCCTTAGGAAAAGTTACAGCACCATGACTCTTCCAGCTATGACCTCAAGCTAACTTTTGATCATTCAGGGGGCCTGGTCTGGTCAGGTCTGGCCAACAGCCTGAAATATAACAGGAGTCCCGCAAGAGCATAGAGACACTGGGCTGCCTCTCCACCTTCACATCCAAGTCCACACTCCTGGTATTTTCCTACATTGGACTCCCTGGTCCTGAACCTGAGCTGCTTCCACCTGTCCCATGATTCCTCGCTTTGACGATCCCAATGCTGGGTAAAAGCACTCAAGTTGTTAATGTCTTTCATGATGCTGGTGAAGTGGTGGGAGTTGTCTCCCATTTGAAACAAAGGTTACCCTAAAGGGAAGAGTGTCGTCTCTGGTGTCTGCTCACACCTGAAACGAGAACAGAATTCTGGTGGGGATGATTTCTTTACTCAGAGAACTTTGGAATCAGGCTGAGAAAATCATGAATACAACCGAGCAAGGAAAGAAGAATGGATGCATGTCGAGTGACTTATGAACCACTTTGTGTGCAGTCATGTAGGAAGAAAAGGCAGAAATTAAAACCCGCAGGTGGGGGTTGAGGGTCAGAAGAAAGTCTGCAGTCGGGTGTGGTGGCACATTCTTTTAATCAATCCCAGCACTCAGGAGGCAGAGGCAAACAGTCTCTGTGATGTGAGTTCAAGGCTAGCCTCCTCTAAAAAGTGAGTTCATGGCCTGTCATGGTTTCACAGGAAAGAAAAACAATACAGGGAGAAACTTTGTTTCAAAAACAAACAACAATAAAATATATAATAATATATATGCCAAAATGAAACCCATTTCAATGGTATGTCAATCAAAAAGCTAACTTTAAACTCAACACCAGAACAACAACAACAACAAACCCACAAAAATACATCTTGAGAATGAATAGATTAGGGGCTACCAAGTAGATTAAAGTGATGTGGGATGCCCTTCTGTATGTTGCAAATATGTGTTGCTTTTATTGGTTGGTGAATAAAGCTCCTTTGGCCTATGGCAGAGCAGAATATAGCTAGGCGGGAAAGAAAAACAATACAGGGAGAAAGAAGGCAGAGTCAGGGAGATGCCAGCAGCCACCAGAGAAGCAAGGTGTGAGATAATGCCACGGCCATGTGGTAATACAAAGATAAATAGAAATGGGTTCATTTAAGGTGTAAAGCTAGTTACTAATAAACCTGAGGCATCGACCAGTTTGTAATTAATATTAAGCCTCAGGTGGGAGAGAAACCTCCAGTTACATAAAAGCACTCAACACACAAACCTGAGGACATATCAAATCTCTGGGACCTATGGTAAAAGGTAGGAAGAGACCCTTGAAAGCTGTCTTCTGACCCTGATACACACAATACAACACACACACAGACGCACAGATACATTCATACAACATACACTAAATTAAAAACTTAAAGAGTTAATAGCTAGGTTTCAGTCCTAAGAATAAGGGACCTGTGAGGGGCAGTGTCAAGTCATTGGCAGAAGACTAGGCCCAGGTGTCCTTACTCCATGGCTGATGAGCTTTCCGCCATGGTGCTCTCTGGGATACATCGCTTGGACACTTATCACATATATAACTTAGAGCTGCAGGAAACAACCAAGTCAGAAGTCCAAGAATGAAAGCCCATCATGTGTGTCTGGCTGAGGTAGAGAAATCCCACCATTCAGGAAGCCCTGATTTCACAGGCCATGCTCCTGTGCTGAGCTAGGGTGCTGACAGAAAGCAGGAGTACCTACCACCACATGAGCCCTGCTAATGGGAAATGGATGCATACCCCGAACTGTGTGTCCTTCCTTCCTTTTTAAAAACATATCTACTGACTATTTATTGACGCTGGGGATTCGAGCACAGGGTTTCACGTGCCCCATGCAGGCACTCCAAAATTCAACTACATATCCAGCTTTCTTTCTTCAGTCTCTACAACAAGGTCTCACTAAATTGTCCAGGCTGGTCTTTAATAGCTCAAGCCCATGCAGACCATAAACTAGGGAGTCTTCCTGCTTCGGCATCCTGTGCAGCTAAAGCGACAAACATGCACCAGACTGGCTCACTCACTCCTTTCCTTCCTTCTTTCCGTCCTGCCCTCCTCCCTCCTTTTAGCTTTAATGGTGGGGCAGAGCCAGCACTTCACACATGCCAGACAAGAGCCACTGACCCAACACTCCCAACCCTTCTCCCCTTTCATTTTTACATTTTATTTCAAGATAGGGTATTTCTAAGTTGCGTAGACTAGATGTGAACTTGCTATTCCTCACACTTAAATCCTCCTGGCTACAGCATCCTGAGTGGCTGGTATCACAGTAGTATCTCACCAGGTCTGGCTTCCCCACCCCCAGTGACACTGGGAATGGAACCCAGGGTCACATATGCTAGGCAACTACACTACCATGGAGCTATACACCCAGTCCTTTAGCCCTTTACTTTTTGTTTAAGAGCTAGGAACTCACTGAGCTGCCCAGACTGACCTCAGATGCGTGCTCCTCTGCTCTCAGCTTCCTGAGGAACTTGGATTACAGGAATGTACCACCACATCTGGTTCACACTATTATTTTTACGGCTGCCCATCTGAGACACAGGAATGAGGACTCTTTCTCTCAGCATATCGTTTTCCTCTCTAGCCTCATTTCCACCGCTGTTCTTCAAGAATCTGAACTTGAGCACTTCTGTTTACTTTCTTCTGAGTTCCCTGAGGTTAGATTGTTGATGTCTACGCAAGCCACTGATTAGCATTCTGACTTCAATTCCTTCTTCAGAGTCGGCCAAAGGAGTCCAAGAAGTTGGCTACAAGCACCGCCTGGGAACAATAGGCCCTTTCTACCAAAGACAGGTTTGTCTTCCTTTTCAGACTCACAAGAGTTGGGGCTCTGGCACAGAGGGCCACCTGAGGGTACAGACTGTTCATTGTGAAGCAGAGGGCTCCCCAAACAGGAAAAACCAACCAGCAGGTCACATGGCCAACAAAGTTGAGATTTTAGCCCCAAATTCCATTTATAGGATGAGAAAGGTAAATCTGATGCCCAAACAGCACAGATATAGCCATGAAAGCAACTGTCCTAGAAATACCAGGCGTTGGCCTGGAAGGGCAATGTGGCAACCACACAGGGACTCTTCCTGCCCCACCCACCCGATGACTTGATAAACTTGAAGCATTCAGGTCTTGTCGCTTATCTGTCAAGTTCACAAAGAATGGCAAGTTGACCCCACTGCTTCTCCAGTATCTCACATAGGGTCACTAGAAAAATCCAGTGCCGGGACTTAAACAGAGGTTCAATGAGTAAGAGCACTTGCTGTCCAAGCAGGAGGACCAGAGTTCAAATCCTTAGCACCCACTAAAAAGCAAGGTGCTGCCACATGAATGCCTGTGACTCCAGGGCTGTGAGGAGCAGAGACGGCAGGATCACGGGGGATTGCTGGCTGCCAGCCTAGCTCCAAATTCAGAGAGACCCTGTCCCAAAGAGAGTAAGAGAGAATGACAGAACAAGATATCTGATGTTCTCTTCTGATGTTCTCTTCTGGCCTTCCCAAGGATGCCATGAACCCCTTCATACATTGGACTTACGCACGCACACACACACACACACACACATACATGCACATACCACTACCACTACCAGCCTACACACACATAAAGGGAAGGAAAGGAGGAGAGGGGAAGGGTAAGGAGGGAGCCTGTCCAGTTCCATCTAGAAGAGATCTGGGTGACGTGGGAGGGCAGAAGGTCTGCCCATCGCAGCAGCTAGGAACACATGAAGCTGCTGTTTTACTAAGAGCCAAATAATGAGCCATGAAGGCTAATGCTCACTAGAGCAGGCTCACTACTTTCTGGAATTTTGTTCAGCACAGCCCTGTGACAGACAGTCTTGCAATGAGGTGCAGCTGGGCTCCCTAGAGAAGAGACACGGCAAGTCATCCACTCTGCCCTTCACCAGCTGGGCAGCTTAACCTGCCTGTGGGTGTTAACCAGTCTTATGCATCCAGGGACAGTCAGGATGGTACCGTTTTTCTCACATTGTTATCATTACTAAGGAATGAGATAACCACAGCAAACAATTCAAAAATTTTCATTACTTGGTGGAAGCTAGACCTGGGGATATCAAGAGCCAAGACACAGGACTGATTGATGAGGGACACTGGCTTCCTGAGACACTCTTGGTAGAGGAACCTTTCAGCGCACTTGTGGACCACTGAAATCCAAGGTCCTCTGAACTCAGAAATGACAGAAGCAGAGATGGTGGCTCCAACGACAGACTCTGGCTGCTAAATACAATAGTCTCCTGAATAAGCCTGTAGGTTCAAGGCTCCCACTTCTGTGTTTGAACTTGCACAGACATTGAAGGTACTTAAAACGCTGGCGGATATGCTCATCCCCAGCCTGAGGGCCCTCAGTGAAGAGGGGCAGCACTGAGGTGGGCAACTCAGTTGGCTGTCCTGATTGCTTCTAACCTTCTACTGAAATATTCTTCCCATTATGAGGAACCCTGTGGTTCCAGGCAAGTATTTCCCTGCAGAGTTCCCTTCACAGTGTTGGAAGGGAACATCCTCTGGGTTTGAGGAGGATTGCTGAGGAGCGGGGGCGTGATGCTGTCTTGCTGTTCTGCTGCCCTCTTCTTTGTTGCTTTATACCTTTGCTAATATGTTACCATTTAAGTTAGGCTTCCTAAACTCAGGGATTCTGTGTCCTTAACTCAAAGATAGCAGATCCGACCAGTCCAAGATAAGGTATGTTTTTAGCTACTAAGACCGAAGAACTGAGCAGTCCAAAGCACAAGCTATTGGCTGCAAAGCTGCTCCATTTTTCCAATGCTGTTCAAAAACATCTGAAGGCTAGGGCAGGGAAAGAATAGAAGTAAAGGAGCCAGATACTACACACACACACACACACACACACACACACACACACACAGAGAGAGAGAG
>LOJH01023312.1:5799-19552 GCA_001685095.1 Ellobius talpinus | reverse complement strand
GGCATACATGGAGGCAGAATGTTGTATACATAATAAATAAATCTTAAAAAAAGCCTCTGGGGCCTTAGGTATAGGAGGGGCATCTGAGGCAAGCCAGGCCCACGGTCTTGGGGCTTCACCCCATGTTCCTGCTGCCCATGTGTCTGTGCAGCATGAGGGGACCAGGAACTCACTGAAATGTGTAAAGAGAGTGAACTTAGGGTGCCAAGGAAAGAGGGGCCACCTAGGGTCCTGGGCAGCTAATGAAGACCATCCTGAATGTTTCCTGCAGTCATACCATTACAGAGCTTACTGAGCGGCAAGTGTGTATAATTGCTGTGAGCTGAGAATGGCCAAGGACCCTAGATAGCAGTCATCTGTGTTTGGGGTACCCAGAAGGGGTTCCCAAGGCCCTTCAGAGTGACCTCTATACTAGCTTGGTCCCCATTTACCTCTCCTGGCCCAGATGAGCCTCAAGGTGTCCTCAGGTGTGACGTGTCCATTAACATTCTGCATGCATGACTGTATCCAGAGCAAAATCTCACAGTTGGATTTCACTTATGGCTCATATCCCCTTAGTCCCCAGGTCCTGGCCAGGTGACAAGCACCCATGCACCCACCTGCATTCAGCAACAGTCCATACAGGGGACAGCCAGGAATGAGGCTAACTGCTATCTCCTGAGGTTAGATCCTTTTTGGAGCATGTCTGCTGTATCCCTGGGTCACCACAGTGGCTCCAGGACAAGTGAAGGTGGTCCATGGGACTGCCTCTTCCAAGCTGTGTGAAGCGGAGTCTGCTTCAGCCTTGTGATATCTAGGAGTTCACACAGTACTCTGAGACTGGCCGAAGTTGCAAGGAAGCTGTCTGGTGTGCAGCCAGCACTCCTGGTGGCTGACGGTTACTGGTTAACTAACTCATCCTGTTCCTGTTTAACTTGTCCCCTGGGTATGGTGACAACCTCTGACCTCCAGGTACCTTGTCCAGCTGGCTGAATAGACAGAAAGGAGTCCTTCTCCGCCTTCAGTGGACCCATCTGCTCGGTTAAGGAGCCCCCGTGGAGCCAGGGGTGGAACCAGTGTTCGGCCTGAAGAGGCCCTGGAAGAGCCATGGCAGGTAGGCAGGTCAGAGAGGGCCACAACCAAGTCTCCACCCCAATTTCTGCCTGTGGAAATATGGCTGGCTCCACATTGCACTCTCTGCTGAGCTCTGTGCTTGGACACATGCCAGAGGTCAAAGCCTATGCTCATCCCTTCTCTCTCGCAGTTGGTTTTGAATTCAGAGTGGGCAGGGACGACGAGAGCCTCTACTTTTCCTGCTCAAGGCCTACAGAAGAGGCATACAGGAATCAGTAAGCCTGCTGGGCATGGTGGCACATGCCTTTAATCCCAGCACTTGGGGAGGCAGAGACAAAGCAAGTTCCAGGTTAGCTAGGGTTGTTACAGGATAGCCCTGGTTGTTACACAGCGGAACTCTGTTTTGAGAAACAAAAACAAAAAAAAAAAACAAACAAAAAAAGAAATCAGTAAGCCTAGGAATCTCAGTTCGGGGGGAGGGAGGTCTTGGGTGTTGGTGTTAAATGAGGTGATGCAGTGTACCTCTCCAGCCTCCTGCGAGGGTCATCATCCTCAAAGATGAAAAGTTTAGGCCTCAGAGAAGTAGAAGGACAGGTCTGTGGTTAGTGGAGGGGGATTCTTGAAGCCCAGGCCCCAGCTTGCCCTGTCCCTTTGAAAGATGCTAGTATATGGATTCTTTCAACTTTTGGTGCCCATAGTCCCTGCAACTCTTCTGTAGAAGCCAGCCAGGCTGAGGGAGGAGGGGGCTGGCCCTGCTCTGAGGGGCAGTGTGAAGGCTGGACTAGTGTCCCTTAGGGTTAAGCCAACAGATAGGCCCCTGTGGCTGGGCTGGCTCAGCTCAAATATGGCTCTGGCCACTCCTCTCCCTGTTAATGTTCCCCCGGAGCACAAAGCCGTCACATGAGAGCCAGAAGAACACAACTGGTCACTACTGAGGGAGGAATGCAAACCTGGGTTCTGGCCTACAGGACCTGTGGATGGTGCGGTGTGATCACTGACACCACTCCCCTGTTGCCTTGGTTTTTCCCTTGAACAGGATGGGAGACGGCGTCCAAGCATGGCTGACCTGTGGTTCTCTTTCTGCAGGTGTCTGTGACAGGACCCCTAGTTTCCTCTCCCCGTCTGAAGACCAGGACTTGGGACCTGCCCTTGGCAGTGCAGTTGCTTTGAATTGCACAGCGTGGGTGGTCTCTAGGCCCCAGTGTCCCCAGCCCTCAGTACAGTGGCTAAAAGATGGTCTTCCACTGGGCAATGAAAGCCGCTTCAGCCTCCATCAGGACTTTTGGTAAGAGTCTGAGGTGTCCAGGACTTTTGGTAAGAGTCTGAGGTGTCCAGGATTAGAGTAACCACCAGAATACATCACGGCCAACAGTCTTTCTGACCTACACCTAAACCATAACAAGGGCTGGGTAGTACCTGTGCAAACCTGACATGGCAAAGTGTTCCCATAGATAGAGGGTTGACTTTGGGGACAGGTCCCAAGTTTCTTCATGACTCCTGTATATATTTTGTAGACTGGGCATAGAATCCTAAGTCCCAATGGGCCATTTACTAGCTAAGCCTGTAACCAGAGAATCCCCAGGAGCCAAGCCCAAATTCTGACCACTGAGCCCAAATCTGCAATCTCCCTGGGTAAATCCCAGACAGGTGGGACTCGGGCATCCACTGATGTTCTTGGTCCCCAGGTGAGGGTATGGCCTGGTTTTCCCAGGGACAGCGCCAACTTCTCAGAGGTTGTGTCCAGTGTTCTGGTGCTCAACTTGACCAATACTGAGGACTATGGAAGTTTCACCTGCTCTGTCTGGAATGTCAGCTCCCACTCCTTCACTCTTTGGAGAGCTGGTGAGGAAGTTCAAGGTGGTGGAGGGCAAGGGTTTCCTGAAGTCCCAAGGTTAAGGGAATAGTAATTCTCCCTGTCTGCAGGCCCTGCTGGCCATGTGGTTGCCGTGCTGGCCTCCCTCCTGGTCCTGCTGGTGCTGCTGCTGGTGGCCCTGCTCTATGTTAAGTGTCGCCTGAATGTGCTGCTTTGGTACCAAGACAACTATGGGGAGGTGGAGATGAATGGTACGTGGGGTCCCGCATGGATTAGGGCACAGAATTTGGCCAAGGGCCTTACTGAGGTACCAGAAGCATGCTGGGTTCAGCCCTGGGAGGAGGGAGCTCTAGGGGGCTTTAGGTGTACAACCTGCAAAGGCAATGTCTCAAAAGGGCACAGACGAGTCAACAGAAGGAAGACTCCTGGGGTCTGGTTCACTTGTTCAAAGGCGTGCTGGGCATGGGGTAGAGGTATCTATAACCGGCCACATTGAATGACCTTCTCTGCAGATGGAAAGTTATACGATGCCTACGTGTCCTATAGCGACTGCCCGGAGGACCGCAAATTTGTGAATTTTATTCTGAAGCCTCAGCTGGAGCGGCGTCGGGGATACAAGCTCTTCCTGGAGGACCGCGATCTCTTGCCGCGCGCGGGTACCGCCCTTGCCCAGCCTCCTGGTCCCCACCCTGTTCCCTGAGTCCCACTCTTGTCACTGGCCCCGCCTCTCATCCGCGGGCCCACACCCTTGCCCACAGAGCCCTCTGCCGACCTCCTGGTGAACCTGAGCCGCTGTCGGCGCCTCATCGTGGTTCTTTCAGACGCCTTCCTGGGCCGAGCTTGGTGTAGCCAGAGCTTCCGGTGCGTCGGGCGCTTGGCTTGGGGTGGAGGACCGGGAGACCTGGTCCTGCCCGGCCTGACGGTCCCGTTCTCGCAGGGAGGGACTATGCCGCCTGCTGGAGCTCACGCGCAGACCTATCTTCATCACCTTCGAGGGCCAGAGGCGTGAGCCCATGCACCCTGCTCTCCGTCTCCTGCGCCAGCACCGCCACCTTGTGACTCTGTTGCTTTGGAAGCCTGGCTCCGTGGTGCGAGGGCTGGGGGTTTGGGAGTGGGTGCCTGAGGTGCTGGAGGGCCAGGGCACCTGCAACCAGCAGTGCTCTTTGGGTCTGAGTGGCTACAGGTTTCCAGTTCGTAGATCCCGATGTGTTTATACTGACGTTCCAAACCTGGCCCCCAGACACCTTCCTCCGATTTTTGGAAAGAGCTACAGCTGGCACTGCCACGGAAGGTGCAATACAGGCCGGTGGAGGGAGACCCCCAAACGCGACTACAAGATGACAAAGATCCTATGCTAATCGTGAGAGGAAGAGCTGCCCAGGGCCGCATCATGGAGTCAGAGCTGGATCCAGACCCTGAGGGAGATCTGGGTATGCTCATCTGGCCTCAGTGCAGATTGAGGGGTCAGATACAGCTCCAGGTCTTAGTCAGGCATGGAGAGATCCTGCCTCCTGTAGAGGTTTGACCTCCACTGGCAGCGCCCCTAATTGCCTTACTGGGGAAGTGTTTTGTCCCTAGGCCTCTGTGGGGGAACTTCCAGGGTTTCTAGTGTCATTGTGCCTACTGGGTGAGCATGGAGTTAGCCCCTTCTGATCACAGATTCTAGAAGAGCAATGTAGACACGGCTGTAGACATGCAGCCTCAGGCCTTGGGGTGTCCTGCAGGTGTCCGTGGACCTGTCTTTGGGGAGCCACCAACCTCACTGCATGCAAGCAGGATCTCCGGAGAAGGCCCAGGCAGTGAAATGGATGTCTCTGACCTTGGCTCTCGAAACTACAGTGCACGCACAGACTTCTATTGCCTCGTGTCTGAGGATGATGTGTAGCCCTTACCCTAGCAGCCCAGATCGTGGGGTCATGGCAGCAGTTTCGAGGGTAGAGGCAGGCACCCCTTCTCTATAGGACCGTAACCCTTGCCTGTAGCCCTGGATCCCTCAGGGAAGGAGTGTGGCTCCAGGGTCTCACAAAATAAAATCCTCTTTGCTCCCGCCTGGGCCTGTTTCTCGTCCGGGTGGTAACTGCTAGGACTCCTGTGGCTTCCATGGCGAGGCCCTGGCCTTTCATTTCATTGTTTCCAGCACCAGGTTTCCCAAGCTGCTGTCCACTCAAATCTACCTTCCGTCCTCAGCCACCCTTTCGTATCCCTTGCTCTAATAGCCCCTAGTATCCCTTCTTGGTTGGGAGTGTGACTGTCCCTAGCCCCTTCTCATCCGAACAGGTCCTTCAGTAGGAAGCTACTGTTGATAATTTTACAAGGAAAAATGGATAGCTAGCCCCGTTCCTGATACTCCTGGACTTCAAGCCTTGGGCGGCCAGTCTGATCCTCTATCTGGGGTATCTTCTAGCAACAGCTCAGGGTAGACAGGGGCTTTTGGATGTGTTTATGGTATGGCTATTGCTCATGAAGTATGGATACTGCTGTGTCTATGCCTCGGATAGCAGTAAGGCTGGCTATCCCTACTGTCTACTCCTTCCCTATCCTGTGTCTTCTGCCTTAGGAGGCTTGTGTGTGAGCCTGGAGTTGTGTCTTCTGGAACATGGAAGCATGTTTGGGGACAAACTTGAGGATCTGTGGCCAGTCATGGAAACACACGGACCCGGGGCTATGTTCAAAACCACTTTATTTCCAGTGTTGCTGTCACAAGGCTGTCAGGCCACAGGCAGCCTCACCCCTGTCATTGTGACTAAATCACTACCCGAGCACCAGAGCAGCTCAAGCCTTGCCCCCTTCCCCTGCCCTGCAGAAGCCCATCAATCCCCAGTTGCAAGCCCCCATCCTTTCCTGGTGGCCCTGGCCCCTCAAGGGCACACACAGAACTCCAGAGATAGAGTGGTCCTGTGGCCATCAGCTCCTCTTCCATAGGCTGTGGAGCAGCAGGAACTGAACCTATCTCTTGGAAGCTGAATCACTTCACCTCCAGGAGGCTTCACTTATGGGCCCAGAAAGTCCTCCTTCCGATAGCCTTTCTGCAGGGGAGAGGGGACAGGGAGATCAGGACTGCCTTTGCTCTTCCTGAAATCTTGCCTTCCCCATAACGTTCTGGGCATAGCCTGAGCCCCTTGTCTCTGTGTTCCAGGCTTGTGTCCCTCCCTTGGTGACCTGCATCTTGCACTGGACTCCATGCCCCGAGACCCTGTTCCCAGGCTCTGTAAAACATACCGCCCTGAAGTCACGGTGGAGCTTGCTGTACTGCCAGAGGTTGGCCAAGAGACTGGAGGCTGCCCGGGAGGACTTCTCACTGTCAGGGCTGGGGGCATTCAAGAGAGTTAGGGTCAAGGCTAGGAGGTCGGGTTGTAGGGTGTACCTTGGCCACATTGCCATGGGTTGGGTTGTTCCTCACCTATCCCTCTTTTTTTTGATGAAGACCAGCTTCCGAAGCCCATCAAAGTAGAGCAGGTCCCGGGCAGCAATGGGACTGGCTACCACGAGGTTGTTGAGCACAGCTATGATGTTGACCAGCACCTCCGCTGGGGGACACTTCTCACCCACACTGCCAGGGAGCTTCTCTATCAGGTGGCTCACTACCTTTGTGGCTGATGAAAGAGGTTAGGGTCAGTCTGACATATTCCCTGCCACCGTGGCACCCAGAACACCTGCCTACTCAGGGGGCTGGCACACATACCTCCCCCTCTATCTGACTTGCTAGCTGGAAGCCAGCTCCTTGGGAGACACGGGCTGTGTGCCAGACCAGGGACAGAACAACTCACACATCTCGTCCTTGTTCCTGGCGTTCCGAGACAGGTTCCGGATGAGGCCAGTCAGTGAGCGCAGTTGGTTGTGGTCAGCGGTGCGAACTCGGTCCAGCAAGGGGTTCAGGATGCGCTCCTGTTCCAGGGCCAGGCGGCTCAGCACACCCGCCCACTGCAGGGAAAGGCAGGGAGCGTGGTGAAGCCCAGCAGCACCTCAGCCAGCCCTAGCCAGCCCTGTTCAGGACTGAGACAGAACCATGTCTTCACTTCTTGTCTGCTGCCCCTGCTTACTCTGCCAACTCAGGACACGACCAGGTGACCCTTCTGCTCAGAATATCAGAACCCAAATCCATGGCCCCATTCCTCAGGCTACACGTGGGTCTCATGTCTTACTCTTAGGGATCCTTCCCCCAACAGACCATGAACTGCTAGAGTGTGGTTCCCAACCATGTGCCCTAGTGCCCAGCACAAACCAGGAGTGGGGCCTCTCTGCTCACTGACCCTGCGGTCACCCGCGGTGATATTCTGCAGTGCCCCTGCAGCTGCCTCTGTTGTATGCCGGTTTAGTTCACAGCGCTGAAGCAGTCGGTTGTACAGCCCCACGATCTGGGGACTCCACAGCCACTCCAGGCCCTTGGGATCCTTAGATACTTCCGCAAAGGTGAGTGCATCAGCTGTAAGAGGAAGCTGAGTGGGAGGATACAGGGGTCAACCAGGGCCAAGGGTGCAACTGAGGTCAGGGTATCAGACCGGCACCACCTATTCCTGGTCTCACCTCACGCAGCCTCCTACTCTGTGGTGTAAAGCAGCCCACCACTTCACCAGGTGGTGCCCCAGTCATGTCTCTGCGGCCCCGGCCTTCAAGCCGCTGTAGTGCTGAGGGCGGCATCTCATCATAGAGGCGGTAGGACAAGTTCCTCAGCACACATACTGCATTCTCTACACTCTGCAGGGAACAGAGGGTGGTCAGAGTGGGCCGAAGCCCCTGGACCCCCTTGGCTTACCAGCTGCCCCTCACCTTGTCCTCGCACTTGCCCACGTCCAGGGCATGGTTGATATAGGTGACCAGAGCATCCACTAGCCCATGGCACTCACGCATCTTCTGGCGAGTGGCTTGGGAGGCTGAGCTGAGGTTCCTGGGGATGGAGGCAGATCAGAGCTCCCCCAGGGATACCCACACAGTCCCCCAGGGACCCTAGAAGTGCCGCCTCGGAGACCCTTAACTTGAAGCCCCTGTCCTGGAGATGAACTATCAGGCACTGATCTTTGTATACTGAGTTGGGACTGGCCCTTGTGACCTCCTGTTCCTAGACCCTACCAGATACTTCTGGCTCTGCCCTTTACATTACCCATCTCCCAGTCAACTTCGCAAAGTTTAGGAAGATGGATATCAGGACAAGGGACTTGATTTAATGAATCATAAATCTCCAGGGTGTCCTGACATCTATACCTGGTAGCTACACCTGGCCTATCCCACTCTTCCCTCAGCCCTAAACTTTTCCCTGTGGTTTACTTCTCCCTGCAGGCTTGTCTAACTGTTCTTGTCATTTAGGTGTCAAAAGAACATAGTTCTTCTAGAAGCTTCCCTGATGCTTCTCTGGCACCTGGCTCTTTCCCCTCAGCATCTCCTGGCCCAGCGCCTCCACTTAGCACACCTGAGGAAGCCAGTAGCATTGTAGAAGATCTCTGCCTCAGAGGCATTCTGCTGGATGAGGGGGGGCCCACCTGCCCCTGACAGGGGGCTTAGCACCAGGTCTGTGAGCTGCTCCAGTGTATCTCGGGCTAGACGATCCTTCAGGTGGTCACTGGAGGACAGATTCCACAGGATCCCTGCACAAGAGGAGGCCAAGGCTGTGGTTAGGACTGGCTCCCTGAGCCGTCTGTTTCTTCTGGAGGCTCTCCACATCTGCTTCTTTTTTTAAAAGATTCATTTATTTTTTAAATTCCATGTGTGCCCATCCATGCATGGGTGTATCATAAGCACATGAGTACAGATACCCGTGGAATACAGATGCAGGTGTCAGATCACCTGGAGCTGGAGTTACATGCAGTTATGAGCTGCTTGATGTAGTTGCTGGGAACAGAACGTGGGTCCCTTGGAAGAGCAGCAAACACTTACTCAGTGAGCCATCACTTCAGCTCTTGGCCCCACACTTTCTTGGCCTTACTCTAGAGATCCGCTGGAGAGGTCGTCAGGGTGACCCTTGGAAGCATGGAGCAGGAGCAGAGCAAGAGAGACAAACAAGGTATGGGGATTTGAAGGCCTGGGAGTGGAAGTGACTGGAGAGTACCTGGGCTATACGATGTTGTTTGGTGGTAGAGCACTTGAATGCCCTCCTTGTATGCATGAAGCCTGAGTACCATTCCTAGCACCACAGAAAATAAGGACAAAAGCCACAAAAATAGAGTTTGACACTATAGGTGTGACACTTGTAATCCCAGAATTTAGGAATCTAAAATAGAAAAATTGCCATGAGTTGAGGCTATCCTGGGGCTACATAGAAACAATAGCCAGGGACAATGGTACATGCCTTTAATCCCAGTACTTGGGAAACACAGGGCAACCTAGTCTACATAATGAGTTCAAGGTCAGTCGGAATGACATAGTGAGACCCTATCTCGAAAACAGACAATACACACAACAATAACAAACACCACCACCACCAAGGTCTAGGTAGAAGGATTGCCATGAGTTTATGGCCAGTGTCTTATACACAGTGAGATGGAAGCCAGTTTGGTGTGCAGAATGGGACAATACAAACGGGGTAGGGTGGGCTGGAGACATGGCTCAGTGGTTATGAGCACAGGCTGCTCTTCCAGAGAACTTGTGTTCATCTCCCAGCAGCCACATGGTGGCTCACAATCATCTGTAGCTCTAGTTCCAGGTGATCTGATGCTCTCTTCTGATCTCCATGGGCACTGGGCATACATGTGGCATACAGACATTCATGCAAGCAAAACATTCACACACATAAAATAAAATAAGTAAATAAATTGAACATACGTATGTCAGGGGATGGAGAAATGGCTTAGTGGATAAGAATATTTGCTGCTCTTGTAGAGGACACAGATTTGTTTCCCACTACCCACATGGCTTTTAATAACTGTGACTCTAGTTTCAGGGAATCCACTGCCCTCTTCTGACACCAGGTAAAGGGTGCATATGGTAAATGAACATACATGCAGGCAAGAACTTCATATACATTAAAAAATAAACGAATCTTTAAAAAATAGTAAAATAAGCCAGGCATAATGGCACATACCTTTAAAGCTAGCACTCAGGAGGCAGAGGCAGGCATAGCTCTATGAACTTGAGACTAGCCTAGTCTACATCATACCTACTATGTAGTGGGCTACATAGTGAGTTCCTGTCTCAATAAATAAGTAAATGGGCTGGCAAAGTGGCTCAGGAGGTAAAGGAGCTTTCTGATCAAGCCCAGTTACTTGAGCTTGATTTTCCCAGAAGCCATGGTTGAAGGAGAGAACTGACCGCCAAAGTTGTTCTCTGACCTCTACACATATGCTTGTGGCATGCATGCATTACACAGAGTACTAATAAATAAGAGAAACAACAAAAACTCAAACAACAGCCCCCAAAAAATTCAGTATGGGAAGGCATAAGATAAAGACAGACTGTTAAGGATAAGGAAGGGAAAGAGAGGAGCAGCAGGGACAGGAGAGCAGAGAGCGCAGACGATGGGGGCGGAATGAAGAGGCTGGAGGGACCAGGGCAGAAGAGGCTGGAGGGACCAGGGCTGAAGAAGAGGCTGGAGGGACCAGGGCGGAATGAAGAGGCTGGAGGGACCAGGGCGGAATGAAGAGGCTGGAGGGACCAGGGTGGAATGAAGAGGCTGGAGGGACCAGGGCGGAATGAAGAGGCTGGAGGGACCAGGGCACCTGTAACATTCTTGCGTAGCTCATCATCCTGCTCTCGAAGGGTCCGCAGCAGCTCAAAAATGCCGTTCTCTTCTACCAGCGCCAGCTTGTTGTCTGCATTGTCATAAATGAGGTTGCGCATGGCACCCGTGGCATGGCGTTGCACCTCTTGGTTGGCGTGGTTAAAGAGCTTCACCAGTCTAGGCACCGCCTGAAGGCTGCGAGCCTGTGGCACATATATACAGATGTGTGTGGGCATATGCAGACTGAAAATGCATGCACGCATGTCCACATGCATGAAAATAAGTGCGTATGTGTGTCGATCATCCAGATGTCACAGGTGCAAGTTTGTCCATAACGTGAAAATGTATTTTGGGGTACATGTGCATGGAAATGGTGACTATACATGCTACAGGTATATGCAGGACTGTGCGTATATGGAGGTAATCTTAAGTATACGGCGATGATGTATATATATGTGCCACAGGTATATGTATGTAGGTGTATATAGATGATGCAGGTATATACAAACAGGACATGACTGCCCATTCTCTGCTGAGGATATGGAGAGGTTTGCCCAGACAGCCCAGTGATCAGCAAGGACGGCCAAGGACCAGAGATCAGGGAGGGTTGGGGGCTGGTAAGAATAGTCATTAAGGGCATCCAGGGCCAGTGGGGCATTCATCAAGAGATAATAGGGACAGTCAGGGGGATCTGTCACCTGCTTCTTGGCTGCTGCATCACTGTAGCACCTGTGCTGGATGTAAGCTGCTCCCAGCACTTGCAGGTTGGGGTCTGAGGCCATGAGGTACTTGACTGCTGAGGGCAGGTCAATGTCATCAAAGCTGTAGAACCAGGAGTTAGTCAGTGGTCAGGCATACCTTAGGTCAGGGCCTGACTGTGTGGTACGGTCCCCTCCCTACTTCAAGCCCAGCTCCTCACCCACTGCTGAGCCTCTGTAGTGTGCGATGGCCTGTGTAGCTGTCCAGTCCACGTACATCTGGCAGGTGGCCTGAGTCAGCCAGGCTAAGACTGAGACTGCGCACAGATGGGGCTCGGGCCACGGGTTCCAGGCCAGGACCTGACACTGACCCAGTACCCCCGCGGCTTCGGTGGCTGCTCTGAAATCTCTGCAGAGTTCGCATGGCAGGTGCACGGATGGTCCGGCTGGGTGGACCCTCAGTGGCCTCTGACCAGTCCAGGCCTCCTGCCCGGCTAGAGCCAGAGCTGGCCTGGCGCTCATAAGCATAGGCCCTGTAGGTGGAGGCGGCTGCAGGTTCCAGTTGCTCAGATACCACGCTGTAGCGGTCATCCAGGCCCCCGGGCCCCAGCCTCAGTGAGCGTAGGGACAATGTGTCATAATCGGCTCTGCTGGCTGCCCCACCTCGTTCATGGAAGGACACTGGCCGGGTGGGCATAGGTGGAGTGGGCTGGGCACCCCCATATCCCACAGCCCTAAAGGCACTGCCCCCATTGTGAGCAGAGCTCAGCCTCCGACTGCAGCTCAGATCCACGGCTGAGCGGGAGGACCAGGAGGCTGGGCTGCAGGTGGGCTTGGCGATGGGCCGGAAGGTCTACAGGAGGGGAGGGCACAGTGAAGGCATATCTGGGGTATACCTGGTGCCCTCCCCTTCTGATCCAGAGCTCCCAGCCTCCCCTGTGGAGCCTCCCCCTCAGTGTGAACTCAGAGTTGACTCCCTGACTCACCGAGGTCTTGTCCCCGCTCAGGCCCTGGGATCGGGAGCTGAAGCCAGCCTGCATAGTGTGGTATTGGCCCCTGGGCATGCCTGTGGACAGGAACAGGGACATCCTGACTATGACAGAGAGCAAAATGTTGGCTTTTCTTCTGCCTTCTGCCAAGGGTCTCTGACCACAACCCTGAGACTGACATCAGGCCCAGAGCAGGGAGGCCAGGTGGGCTTTGGGGCTAATGCTTTGCCCATGGTTCTGCCATGGCTGTAGTTTGGTTTCACCTAATCTGTTCTGGTAGGCCCCCTTTCCCTAGAACTCCAAAGTTCCTTCTCTCAAAGGAGGTCAGACAATTCATCCTGCTGACCTCTGGCCTGCCTGGAGAATGCACCAGGGTCTCCATCAGCTGTCCAGTTCCCGCCAGAGCACAGCATCTGGCCCCCTCAGGAAGCCGGCCCAACCCACAATGACCTCCATTGAGCTCCTCCTGTGTCCAGACTCCATCTGTACTTCAGTCACAGGGTAGTGACACTGTACAGGCCAAGGATGCAGTCTCTCTGGGTCCATCTGCTCTGATGGACAGTGGGAAAGCCACCTGGTAGAGCCTGAGGCAGGGACCACACCTACCCTATCCAACAGCATATTAGCTGAGGGCAGGGCGTCAGCCCAGCTCCATGGTCAGTGGACGGAAAGGTGATGAGTGGGTGGGGAAGCCGGTCAGAAGCTTGGCATGATATGTAGGTGAACGAATTGGTTTGGAGGGAGAGAGGGCGGTGAAAGAGGATTACATAGGTGGACAGAAATGGGTAACTGGCTGAACAGAGAGAGAGTGGGTGCAGACGTAAGAGGCAGACACGAGACCATCCAGGAAACATTATCCCAAGAGGTGGTGGTGACAGTAGGCAAGCCTCAGGTGGATCAGCCTCTGCCAGGGGTCTTCTGCTTTTGGGAAGGGCTCCCTGAGCAGAGCCACTACTACAGTATGGGTATGGGGAAGGGGTCTTCACTCCTCCTAACCCTACCCAGGGGGTGGACAGTCTGGTGTTCCCCAGACCCACCCAGGTTAATGAGGCTTCTAGGCAGGGGCTGTTAACCCTTTGACGCTAGTGAGGGCCAGCCTAGGGGGCACACCCCAGCCTGGGGACCTTACGCCCACCCCCAAATTACTATCCTCCTCCCCCTAATTGGCAGGGTAGCCAGGTGATAATTAACCCCTCCCTTTGTCCTCCCCCATCCCCTGACCCCTGGGCATCAACTTGGCTCCCGGTAAGGCTTCTATTCAGAGATTTCGGGCAGCACCCAAATTCCTGACCAGTCCTTCTGCCAGACAAGCCTCTCCCTCTGGCTAGTAGCTAGAGGCCAGATGTCATGTGGACCACTGTGAACTGGGGTCTGGACCTCTGAACAGAGATTCATTGTAATGTCTATATTTAATTCCTGCTGTTGTAGCCTGGCAGATAGGGAAATGATGTTTTTGAAATGACTGACTGCCTTGAGCCCAGCATGTCTGAGTGACCTTCTAACACACACACACACACACACACACACACACACACAGAGAGAGAGAGAGAGA
>LOJH01023311.1:9136-24750 GCA_001685095.1 Ellobius talpinus | reverse complement strand
ATGCTGATTGGCCAGTAGCCAGGCAGGAAGTATAGGAAGGGTGACCAGGGAGGATGTCTGCTAAAGACGACAAAGGCAGGGCTGGGGTGGGCAGGATGGGAGGCTGAGGAAGTGAGGGGATGGAAGTTTCTTGGCTGGATTGCCAGCTGTGAAGACAGCGTTTATCAGGCCAGGTTGGCGGGACATCACAGTGCAGGAAAGGGTCCAACCCAGGCTGCTTTGTTTTCTTGAAAACACTGTGACAACAAAAAGCTTTCTTAGGTCCTCTCAAACACTGCTATCTGCCCTTCAAGCCTCTAAACACTGTCCCTGCGACAGACTGAAATCTTTAACAATCCCAGCCCTTTCCTGATTTACCACCAGCTCCATCAAAAGAAAACAGATAAAATGGGCTTTTATAAAACAGTGCTTTGGGGAACTCCAAGGCTATGAACAAGTCATTGTAAAACTTTATACAGGGTGGGCACTGCTATCCTTTACTGGCTTGTGCTGCCTCAGATTTCAAGGAATGAGAAATACAAAGGGGGGGGGTCATGGCTCCTGGCTCCACACCTTTACTTCCCATGACAGTGGATCCCAATTCCTGGGTTTTACTATCCTCTGACCAACAAAAAGTCACAAAGTCACTGCAAGGTCCCCCTGCAATCTTACTCCTGTTGATGCCACATTAGCTTTCCGAAGAACCCTTTTAACCACACAACCAGTTAAAGGTGGGAGAGGCGGGTCTCCAAGATGCAGCTCAGACTTAAAAAGAATGCCTCCTCCTGGAAGCTCAGCTCCCCCACAAAGTCCACCGTGGTCATCCTGACCCAGTTATTGACTTCTCAGGGGAGTAGCCATGTACAACCCTGAGGATGACAAGACCTCCCCAGGGACACTCAGTGTTAGAGAGTGAGAGGATTCCTCTGAGCAATTCTTGATGGGAGCCTGGCAGCTCAGGCTCTGTGCTCCACACATCCCTCAGTCACAGCTTTTCTTGAGTGGGCTCAGGGCTTCAAACCAGGCCACATTTGTGTTCACAGCTGCTTAATTCTCCTGTGGCTATTTACAAAGGACAAGCCTTGTTACATTTCTCAGAAATGCAGAAGCCACGCCCCGCAGGCCTGAGGGGTGGGCAGACCTGGGCTGCAGAGAAAAGCTACTTCCTTAGAAGCTGGGGACTGGGGGGGAATCAGGCTGAGAGAGGCACAAAGGACACAAGACTAGGGATGAGGTAAGGCCACTTATAGTCCTGCCTGAGCCACCAGCTGGAATGTGTCTAATCTAGACTAGCGGCCTTATGGTAAAAGAGGTGATGGTCCACTGAGAGGAAATGAGACCATGAGTGCAAAATGATCTCACCCAAGATCAACTGCAGCCACTAATGTCAGGCTTCTCCTGTGCAGAGGGGACATGGGACCAACCCACAGGCTGTGCCATGCTGATGGAGGTCAAGAGCCAAGCTGGACCTGATGTTGAATGCCAATGGTGGGCTGAGCTAGAGTGGCCCAAGGCCTTCCTGGATGGGTGGTTTATGTTGCTCCCTCTAGGAGCACTGAGGCCTACAGTGATGGGTGTTTGGATGGAAGAGACCAGTTTGTGATGCTGAGGGTTTAGTGTAGGTTCTAAGACCCTCCATACTACAACTTTTAGGGCTTATTTTAGTGTCTATGTACATGCATGCATTATTTGTGTGGTACTGTATATACAGATACATGTGTTATGTGGAGGTCACAGGTTTCCTCAGGTGTTGCTCCTAAAAACCCCTGATTTTTAAACACTCTCTAGTTGGCCTGGAGCTCACTGATTAGTATAAGCGCTGGGGATCATCTGGTCTCCACCTCCCCAGCACTGAGGTCACAAGTGCATGCCACCATGTCTGGCTTTTCTTTTCAGGGCTTTAGACAGATACAGTGGCAGAGCTGAGGAGAAGGCAGCAGGTGGATCAGGCCCATAGTCAACCTGTGGAGAGGGTACAGGCAGGTGAAAACCACTATTCTGAAGGTCTTAGCAGGGAAGTCACTTCAGGGGGCCTGAGGTCACTTTTCTATAGGTGAAAACTTAATCTCCACCAGGCCTTTATTATTTGCAGAAACTGAAACAAGTCCTCTGGCCTGAGGCCCCACACAGCCCTCCTTCCTGGTAAAGAACCTTTCTTTGACTTCTTGCCAATAGGTTCATTCTGGTTGCTATGCCCAGAACCAGCCCACACAGTGAGTCCGATGGCTAGAAAATAGCTGGACAGGCATTGTAAAACTGTTGAGGAATAGTGTAGGTCTGGAGCCACCAGCAAGGCCCACAGGTGTGTGAGGGTTGGGGGAGCCAGTGTTACTAAGGAGCAAAATGTGAGCAACAGGACTCACTAGGCAGCTGGGGGCAATTGGGAGGACGGGTCTCCCGGAGGACTGTTCTTTGGTGAAGCAAAGAGACTGAGACCACTGTGTTAGGAGGCATTGAAAGCCAGATTAAAGCAACTCCGTTAGTCTAAGGCAGAGGAAGCTCCCAGGAAGCGAAGCAGCAGGTGCAGAGTTGTAATTTATGGGAGGGATACGGCATGTGCTGTCCTGATAAAGACTCATGACTTGGGCAGGACTAAGCACAAAGCACAAGCAGAAGCCAAGATAGCTACAACAGTGAGAGCCTTTAAATGACCAAAACACAAAGCTTTCATGAATTCTTTTAAGTAGGCCTTACACTCTGGTACAAACCACCTAAATCTCTGCCTTTTTTCTTTTCTTCTTCAACTTCCTCCTGAGTTTCTGAAAATTAATCCCACAGTGACGTCATTAGCTAGCGCTGCAGTCTGTTCTAATTAAAGCACACTGGGAGCAGCAGGGCTGACAAGGGGCTGTGCACACACCTGACTCTCAAAAGACCCTGGAGCATCAGGGCAAAGAACTCAGGCCCTGGGTAAAAATCAGATACTGGGTCTGTAGTTTCGGAGGAGTCCCTTAGACCCCATGCCTGGGTCTCATTAGGAAAACAGAACTGCCTCCCTACAAAGGTTGTCACAAGAATGAAGGAACATTCTTAGCACAGTGCCAGGCAGGCTTAATATGCATCAGAAAATCCAGCCATGGGGCTGGGAATGTGGCTCAGTGGCAGTGAATGCCTAGTGAAGCCCTGGGTTCAGTCTTTGGCACTAAATAAAGCAGGCCTGAAGATGTGTGGCTGTAATCTAGGGGGAGGATCAGGTAGGTGTCCAAGGTCATTCTCAGCTATATATCAGGTTCCAAGCCAGGCTGTGTTACACGAGACCTTGTATTAAAAGGGGAGGAGAGTAGAATCCAGATATCACCCACTGTCTTCAGTTGTCATTTAATTACAAACCTTACCTCCAAAGTGTGCACACGCCCTTTAATTACTGAGGGGCAGTGCTGTGTGAATAACATACTGGGCTGGCAGTCACAGCCTTGCTTGGGGTTTCAGTGACTTTGGGGTGACTTGAACCAATTCACTTCTCCACCCATAAAATAAAATGGGAAGGGGAGGGAGGAAATCTTTCTCTCTGCCTCCTGAGGCGGCTGGAACAATAGGGAGCTGATGGCTCAGGGCAAAGTGTAAAGTGCCCACCTGGGGCCAGTGCATTCTGCCTGCCCAGGAGAGCCAGCTCCAACCTACCCATCTGTCAGCATCCCTCAGAGCTCACTTGTGAGGGCTCTTGGAAGGCCAAGCCAAGAAAACAGCAGGCAACAGCAGGAACAACAGGGGCCCAGTTCCAGCCCGGCCAAGCACTGGCTCTGCTGGACCTAGCATAGTGGTTTAATTCCTGTTAGCTCTTGCCAAATGCCCACCCCTGGGTTTCCTTGAATCCCTGCAGGGACAGAGGCCCAAGCAGAGGACACTCACACCTATTATTAACACATGGCTGACCAGTTCTAGAAGTCATTCATATGCTCCCCTAAGCCAGGCCCCAGATTCAACCTGTCCTTGCCAACTTCCATAATTGTGGCAAGTTGTGCCCTGTGCCTAGCATGCTTTCAATCTTCCCCTGGCCAAGCTGAAACCTAGCCCCACTTCTTCCAAGGAGTGCGCACCACACCCCAGCTCTCTCCCTGGATTCCCCCCAGAATCCGACATCCATCTAGCACTCCGTTTCTCTTCCCACTACCACCATCTCTCTGCCTGGTCCACAGGGCCTGGTCCTGCACTCTACATCAGCACCAGAGCGGATGAACTGCTAACTTCCTTTGCCAGTGACTTCCTCTCACACTTAGATTCTGGGGACTGAAAACGGCAAACCAGCATCTTCAGGTGGGAAAAGTCTGAGGTTTCTGAGCCTGAGGCCAAGTTAGGGCATGGGGTTCTGGAGAAAAAAACCATGGATCACTGGTACCCTCCACCTGCCACAGGAACTATCAACTGTGTGGCCAGTCCTGGAGGGGCCAACATTGCCTTCAACCCTCCAGAGGGCATGGACAGCAAGGACAACAGGCTGGAGTCAGCAAGCTGAGTGGTAATCAGGGGAGGCGGGCAAGCCCTGGCTCTGCCTGGCTGCCTCCTCCAACCTGCCACTGCACATAAATTACAGGGAGGAGGCCAGTGGCCAACTGGCTTCGAGACTGGCCCTGCCTCTCTCTAGCACAAGGAAGCACTTTATGTAGTCCAACGCCTCATTATCTGGCATCTCTGTCACACCGGAAAGAGCAGATAATGCGACGCATGTCGCACTCTGAAGTCCCTCCCTGCACAAGCCTGTCCTTGAGTCCCCACTTCCTGTGTGGCAAAGGCTCAATTAATTCCTTACTGAGATATCTGCAGCCCTTCAATCTAACCACAACATAACTCGCCCCCCCCAAAAAAATCTCTATTTAGCTTAATTCACTCACAACATATTTTTTGAGTGCCTCTGACATGCAGGGTGCTGCACTAAATCAAACCACTGAAGGGCCCTACGTCCCACCCCCTAGAACCCTGAGCAGATCGCAGCCAAATACCTAGCTCAACATGTTTTCCCCCCACTGAGGGGTACTCAGCAGTTGGCAGCTGTCATCTTCTCTTCCACCTGCTACTGAAGAAAACTGCTCTCCCCAGATGCCTACCTGACACACTCACCCAAAAGTCTCTGTGCCATACCAGAAAAGCAGGCAGCCCAAGCCGGCTACTCAGCCTGTTGAACCACAGATGCCTACAATGAGGCGTGTCTTGGCTCCACCACAGGATTCTGGGCTTTTAGGTGTTTTCCTGTGTTGGAGTTACAGGAAGTTGGGGGATTGACGGAATTACAGAGCGCATTGGGTCCGAATGCATTTCTGACACGGGGCCCTAGGGGACCCACTCTGGGGTCAACTTGTATGATGTGTGGTGCTCTCGCTGCCTCTTTCCAGCAGACAACAGACACAAAAGAAGTGGTATAGCATGACCCCTCCTAACAGGGATGCAGACATGCACAGAGAGAAAGAAAGAAGATGGGACGCTGTCTGAGTGGCACGGCAGGCTAAGTGGCATAAATGAGATGCAGAGGCGTGCAGGTTAGCATTGTAACTCTAGGCAAGGAAAGAGGTTTTTAGCTGTCCAGCCCAGAAGCAATGAGGCAACAGGAAGCCTAAGAGGCCAAGGGCAGCCAGACGACACACTAGGAGGCTGAACATAACAGAAGTCATGAGGAATATTAAGCAATGACATTACCTAGAGTCACTAACCAGAAAAATCAACAAGAGGTTAATAAGATGGCTCAGTAGGTAAAGGCGCTTGCTTGCTGGGCAAGTCTGATGACCTGGAGGTCAATTCCTGGATGCCACAATGGAAGGAGAGAATCAAGACCTGACTATCCTCCGACTCCCACATGTGTGCTATGGCATGCACGCACCTGCGTACCAATCGCCAATTTTTTTACAAAAGCATCAAGGGCTATCAGGCAGGGGGCTTTTCTTCTGACACCAGTTAGCAAACTCACAATAAGCAAGATGCCACTGCATCCATTTAATCCTTTTCTATGAATCGGACATAGACGAGAGGTCCTCCCCCAGGACAATAGCATTGCTAGAAAACCAAAAGACAGTAGTTCAAAAAAACCCCCAAAAAATAAATAAATAAAATAAAAGTTTTGACATGAGAATGTGGGTAACTTGGGTGCAACTCAGAAGAGATCAAAGACCTTCTGCATGTCTGGACCAGAGGTGGCATGCAAGGAACTAAGGGGGTGGAGTGGGTGGGGTTCTCCATGCACTCAGAAGGTCAAATGGGCTTCGATAAAACCTAGCAAGAACAAGTCAATATGGGCTATAATTACAAAGAGATAACTAATACTGCAGCCTGGGATAAGCAACACTTCATGTCAGCAGTGTATTTCTGGAGCCCAGCCACACCTACTCATTTGCATACTGTCCAAAGCCCCTTTTGCATGGCTAGGGCAGAACTGAGTGGCTACAACAGAAGCCAGTTGCCAAAAACCCTAAAATTCTTCATCTTTAGCCTGATAGAGAAAGTCTGCTGGCCCGTGTTAGACAAATGAAGAATTAATACTGGCAAACACGTTGTCACCCTCGGGGCAACAGACTCACACCTAAAGCCCCTGCTGTCCCTCTTATCTGAGCAGTTCCCCCAGAGTTCCTAGAAGCTCCTGGCCTGGTAAAATGTGTATCCTCAGCAGTTTTAGAGGTTTAGCACCTAGGGCTTTTCCGAATCCACTCAGGTGAAAAGATGGGTGATCGGCTAAAGAACCACTACAGCAGGATGTGTGCCTTCCTTACTAAGTTGTCCAACTTTCCTCTTGTGTCATTAACGGAGGACAACAGTCATGTTTGGGCCTTGGCCTGATACTTAAAAACCTTCACTCACTTGTGGTTTCCGACTCCCTCTTACAGAACGACATTCCAGGGGAACCTGTGGTCTGGAGGTGGCTGAGGCCTTTGGAGAGAGAGTTGTGAACAAACCCCAACACTGCCCATTTTACAAATGCAGGCACAGTGGCCCCGACAGAATGGGACCTGCCCGAGGCACCTGGCCCTGGAAGTTCTAAGTTCATCTCACCCCAAGTGGCTACTGTGTTTGAGCACTCTGGGGATCAGAGGCTATAAGGGGTCAACTGAAAATAAGTATGTGTTCTCAAGGAACCCAATCCTGGAGTCTAAATAATGCAGGTACAGCAACAAAACAGAGAAGGCTGGCAGACCTCAGGCTTGGCCCTTGACTTTCAAAACACTTCCCATAGGAGAAAGATGGCGGGTGCCTTCCTTCCACAGTTCCACATGATCACAATAGGGCAATGCAGGGAACTCAAGCAGCAGAGCACTCTGGGGATCAGAGGGAGCCACTAAAAACCAGGGCACAAGCAGAACCGTCTTCTCCCTGTGAGACTTGGGGTTCCCTCTCCCAGTGCAGACAGACCTGCAGCACAGGAAAGCACCCAGGCTCTGAAACTGCAGCAGGCACCTGTCACACAGTCAGCCTGCCTCCTGCTGAGGAGGGAGAAAAAAATGTACACCACACTCTGTCTCTGGAGCAGCAACATTCCATGGCATGACCACAGACGTCACAGCAGGACAGACAGACAGGACTTGAGAAACAGACGAGATCAAAAAGCAGGCTCCTGCTTTGGCAGATAGCCAAGATAATCTCCACCCCTTCCTGGGTCAGGAATAAAGCCAGTCAACCCCTTCACTGTGGCCTCCCTCCTCTGAGGCCCACTGGGCCTGAGGGAGTTAAGCCAGAGAGGGTGTGAACTTCACCTTCCAGGGCCTGACAGTGCAGTTCTCATACAGGGCTAAGCACAGGCTGAGGCCACAGAGAGAGGCAGATGTCAGTCCACATCCAGCACCAAGGGCTAGCGCTGGGACCTGGCACGGATGAGCAAGCCTGGTGAGCTTATATAACAAAGGGCTTGTCACCACTTCCTGTGATCACCAGCATTCCAACACAATGAGACATGCTCAGCCCTGGCTTTGAAGTGTAGCAACTCATTCAGATGGCCCCAGCAAACTTCAGCTGGAAGCTGCTACCCTCCCTTACCTTCTCACTCCCTTCACAGGGCACCTGAGACAGCACTGGCTTTTGTTTGCGCGTTTTGATATTCTAGTTTAAGTTGCTTTTTAAATTTGCTTTTGTGACTAAATAATCTGCATTTGTTTTTGAAAATGCAAAATAATCCAACTTTCCTGTGACCTGTGACAACCACTGTTGACATTGTGGTCTATTTGCTTCCAGCCCTTTACAAGTATGTGTGGAAAGGGGGAGAGGCAGGGAACACAAACACATGGCTTTTAATTTTTTTCTTTGCAAGGGGGAAATGTTTGAAGACAGGGTTTCTCTGCTTAACAGCCCTGGCTGTGCTGGAACTCAGATCAGGCTGGCCTCCAACTCACAGAGATGTGCCTGTCTCTGCCTCCTGGGATTAAAGCCATGCGTCACACCTATCAATATTCGGCTTTTTATGCCTTTCTTAAGCATTTCACCTCCAGCTTCTCCACAGTCCCACGGTATCACCAAATTCAACCTCTGCTGACGGCTCCTCTTTAACCACTGGCAAGTGCCTCACATTAGCTGGGAGGTGGGTACTCGGGGAATTCCCAATGTTTTCCTTTTCCCAAATGTCCTATGACCTATAACTAAATCATTTTAACTCTATTCTTTCTATTCTTAAATAAAATCTTCAGACTCTCGCAGTGCCTCAACTGTGCCACCATGTTCCCATGATCCCTTGTTTTTCTGGGCATTCTTTTTGACTTAAAACCAAGCCAACAACTTTTCTGTTTGTTTGTGACAAGGTCTTGTGTACCCCAGAGTGGCCTAAAATTCAATATGTTTGTGCACCACTACACCCGGTTTACGTCCTGCTAGAGTGAATGCAGGGCTTTATATAGAGTATACGTGTATGTTGTTCATATATAAACAGGTACGTGGGTGAAGGCTAAAGGTGATTCTTAGGTCTCATGCCTTGATGGCTGTCCACCTAAATTTTTGAGACAGGATCTCACTTGGCAGGAATTTGTCAAGTAAGCAAGACTGGCTGGTCAGGACACCCCAGGGATCTGCCTCCCTCTGCGTCCCTAGTGCTGGGATTATAAGCATGTCCCATTATGACATATAGGTTCTGGGGAGCAAACTCTACAGTCCTGCAGGGGCATTTTAAAATCAAATACATGACACATGACAATCTGCAATGCACAGACTGCTACAGTATGATCCCAAAGACAAACTCATGATTTTGAGTCCAGCCCAGATGGCAGTCAATGTTTGAACATCTCTGGAGCAAGGCTGGTAAATGGCAAAACTCCTTACAAAACGGTGGTCTTTCATTAAGGAGCAGGGTAAGTCACACAGCAGCTACAGAGGCGGACTAAGGGTCTGTAGGGACTAAGGGTCTGACTCACTGGTCTCCGAATTCTATACTGAATGCAAGGTTACTTCCGTGTCTAGTCACACAAGCCTTTGAAATTCAAATATATAGATCTTCAGAGGAAGGCAGGTCTCAACCAGAGCAGCTCTGATTCCTGTTTGAATTTTTTAGAAGTCTGGGGAAAGGCACAAGAATGCATGAACCTGGTGTCCTGTTTCAGTCTACTTCTACCACACAAGCATAAAATAACTCTAAAAAGGAAAGAGAGCATACCACCGAAATTTACTCTCATGGTACCAATGGAACACAAGCTGCTAAACTTTAGGGAACCTGAGGTTCCAAAGTGTTTGCTACCTACAGTACAGGTGAAGCCAGAGCCATCAGAGTAGAGGTGCTATCAAATGGAAAGAGGTTCAGGTATCTGAGATAGGGTCAAGGAGGTGCCAGATAATAAAAATAAAGAAACCCAACTAAAGAGATGGGGGAGGAGAATGGTATTTAAAAAAATGAAGACTCCATCTATGGACTACAAACTGACCAAACTACTTCATCAGTAGCCCACTGTGAGCTGCCACTATCAGCAGCTTCTGCTACACCAGAGGTGTCATGGCTAAAACCTTTAGAGATGCCTCCAAACAAAAGTCCTGCCTGCATAGAGTTTCTTGTTTTAGAATCAGGCAGGCCCACAGCCACCTTATCCCACAGGGACCCAGAGTTAGACATTGCCATGAAGCAAGGGCAAGTAGGCAAACCCAGCCACACACTGGAGTTCAGTGTTTGTACCTGGACAACTTGTGGCCCAAGTTCTGGCAATGTAGTCCAGGCTGTCACAACATTCTCAGCTGTCCTCGGGGTGACTGGCAAGTGATGACACTGACTCCTACCATCCTGTCATTTCACAGTCACACCACAGATGAATTTCAAATGGATCCAGGCCCCATGGAAGATGGCTAAGAAGCAGAGTGATTCCTCAATCTTTGAAGTCTTCCTTCTGGCCCCCTAGCTGGACACAGGGGCCCATGACAGAACTGCAGAGAGAACTGGCTGGGGGATCCCGAGACCAGCAAGCACCTCCAGAGGCTGCTGCTTTCCTCTGGTGACCCAAAGAAAGGGCTCTCCACATTCATTGTTTCTCAAAGACCTTGTCCCCTGGAAGGACACTGACCACAAGTCACACATCAGCATGAGCCTAGAATCCCAAGCTCCCTGTTCCCTTTGCATTCTCTCCTTCAGAGGACATTCAGAACCACAGGGTGGCTTCACTGTGGCTTCCTTCTAGAAGTCAGCATTGGTCCTGACACATGGGAATGCTTCCAACTCCATGTGATGTCAGATGGGACAGCAGAGCCACCAAACCGAGCCTCAACAGCCAGCTCCATCCACCCGCAGAACACCATGGCCGTTTCCACCAGCTCCTGAGTCCCACGGAGACAAGCCAGGCAGTTGTTCTGCCCGGTCTTCCTTTATGTTCTTCTGGAGGTGAGCAGCCAGCAATCACAGTGGGATGCACTTCCACTCCCACCTAGCCGTTGGGACCCTGACAGAATATGGACGGCTGTACTGGAAGATGAAGTAACTACAGATTTCCGCGGAGGGGCTCTGAGCTATTGACAACAGTGATTCAGAAAAGCCTAGACCTTGACAAGTGCTTGGTCTGTTTCCCTCCACTGACCAACAGTATCGTTCAGAGAGCTGCCTGAAAGGCCAGGCACATGCTTCACGGCTTAAGTATGCAACCTTGGGTCAGACCCTTGCAGCCCCTGCCCACAGACCTTACATTTGCTTAACTAAGGTCTCTACCTCAGGGCTCCACTGAGGGCCCCCTCTGTAGCTCATCCCCATGGGCTGCAGACACACGTTTTCCTAGAGCACAGATCTGACCCCATTACTTCCTTGCTCCAGCGTCTTACATACCCATCATGGAAAGACTGGTGGGCTCTGGCTGGCCTCACAGTGCTGACACCACCAGAGCTGAATACGAAGCAGTGTTCTCAACACCCCCTGCAACTGAGCACAGGAGGTTAGGGGTGGACACAGCCCCAGGTCCAGATCTGTCCATTACTAGCTGCATTACCTGTAGGCCTCAGTTTCCTCCTTGAAAGACTGAGGCTCTTAAGCCTCATAAAGCATGTGTGGACCTGCGAGCAGCACATACAGCCCTAGAACTGCCCTTCTGCAGGAAAGGAAAAGGGAAGGGCCCTTTCCGAGGACAGCCACAGGCCTGAAAGCAAAGCCCTTCTTGGCTTTAAGGAGCCCTAAGTCTAAAGCTGGGCTAAGGACCAGGACAAGCATTGTCAAAGTAATACAAAAGTCATAAGGCTCTTCCCACACATTAGGCCCTGTGCTCTGCCACAGAAACCAATGGCTTTCAACCCTACAGTGACTGGCAGACTTCCCCTAAACATCATCTCATTTTGCCACCTGTAAAGTGGGATCTTCATGATATGCCCTCAAAGACCAACCATGAAGCTCACACACAGCAAAAGTGACATACAGTAAGTGGTCAGGAAACACTAGACTCATTAATCCCCTGTAACAGATGGGGCATTCTAGGCCTGGAAAAGCTAATATTATATTCTAAGTTACACAGATTCCATGCCCAGGCACAGCATGTGAGATCAGGCCTTCTGATGCTGGTTTCATGCCACAGTCAATGGACCACCAATACGGTCCTGCAATGTTTGGGTCAACAGTTTTGAGCCTCCTGTCCTGCTGCTCCCCTCTATCTCTGAACCTCCCCAATTCACCCATGACTGAGACCCAGCTCCTCATCCAATCATTGTGCTAAGAACTTCTCCACATGGATCTTGGCCCACCTACTTGGAACTTGCACTGACCAGCCTCTTCTACTTCCTAACAAGCTCCTGAGTTTAGGCTTCATCAAAGTCTTCCACTGTAATTCTTAGCATTTGGTGCCCTGGCTAGGAACCTAGCCCTGTAGCACAGTTATTATAGCTTGCTCTGAGGTGATACCATCACACATTCACAGGTCATTATATGGAAGAAGAGAGGTCAGACTGGATTTGCTTGACCCCACTAGAGTTTTACCAAGCTATACTATGTGCCACAGAGGAAGGAAAGGGATTTAGTCAGCAGAGCTCCAGCTGACACAATCACATGCCAGGGGAAAATTCTCTGGAGAGAGACAGCTCAGTGTTGAATGTGCTCATTCATCTTGCACAGGACTGAGGTTCAATTCTCAGCACACACCACGGTAGTTCACAACCATCCGTAATTCCAGTTACAGGGCATCCCACACCCTCTTCTAGCCTCTTAAGGTACCAGACATGCACATGGTGCACA
The DNA here is from genome assembly GCA_001685095.1 of Ellobius talpinus. Taxonomy (NCBI): domain Eukaryota; kingdom Metazoa; phylum Chordata; class Mammalia; order Rodentia; family Cricetidae; genus Ellobius; species Ellobius talpinus. The sequence goes on along the minus strand of LOJH01023311.1, from coordinate 12,191 downwards.
TACATACATACTTACAGGCAAAACACCCATGAGCATAAAAATGAATTACAAAGAAAAAAAATCAATCCAAGCTGTGCAGAAGGCTAGCCTGGGTGGTAAGGGACAAATGCACTTAGGATTGAAGTTTTCATGGATGAATGGGGTGATGGTCAGCTAAGGGATTCCCCAGGCACTCCCAAGGGCCCTACGGTCTAGGAGAGCAGGTCACACAATCAACCACCATGGGTTACTTAAAAACTGACATCCTGGCATAGAAATCAGGTATGTATGGTACACTCCTATAATGCTAGCACTTGGGAAGCAGAAGCAGGAAGCTCCTTGCAAGTTTAAGATCAACCCGATTTACAGTGTGTTCCAGGATGCCTAAAGCATCATAAAAGACCTGTTTCAAAAGAGAGGAGGAAGAAAGAAAAGGAAGAAGAGGTGGTAATGGAAGGGACAAAGAAAAGAAACAACAAAACACAACATTCAAAACGTATGTGTGCATGCATGCACACACCCACACATTCTTGAACATGGTTGTGCACAAAAACACACATGCATATACACTCACACATGTAAGCAAATATGGGCACATGCTCACACCCATGTGTGCACATCCCACACACACGTGAACATATGTGCACACACGTTCACACATGTGAGCATACATACACACAAAATTAAGAGGAACCATAGCTCAGTTTTCTAAGGTATAAACTGAGCAAATCAAACTTTAAAATTCTGTGTTCCTGTTGGTCCTAACGGCTATCAGGCTGCCTACTGTTGAATAGAAGTGCTACACACACTGCGTGCACTGAACTAGAGAGATATTCCGTGGCCTCTTCAAACTACAGAAATTATCAAGAGTTCAAACATCTGTCCTTTCCTGGGTTTAACCCCCTACCTCTAAACACATCTGGTCTGAATCTGGTATTCCAGCATGAATTCATTAATGTCACAGTCCCCATAACAGACATGGAAGGATAAATTAGGACCTAGCCGAAGCTGGGAATAAGACAGGCCTCTGAGTGAGAATGCAAACACCTGGGGTGAGGGGCAGAAAAAAAAATGAAGGAAACGGAAGAGATTTGTGAATACTATTTGCGCTGGATTTTGTTAAAGTGTTAAAAATTTGTGAACCTGTAGTTCCTACACTTTCCAAGGTCTCATCCATCCTTCACATCCAAGTGACCCTACCCTTCTATCTGGATGTCCATTTTCTCTGTCGCTGTAGCCATCCTTCATGTGGCCTCCTTTACTCCCTGCGTTCCCACTTTCTTTTGCAGCCCCAGACAGAGGTTCCTGTGCCCTCAGGAACCCCTAACAAAGTCAGTGCCACACATCTTCCCAGCTACTCAGTCAAATCCTAGCAGACACATTGACTTTTTTCTTGCCATTCATCTGTCAGAAAACCACGGGTCTCTGCACCTCCTGCTGAAGGGCACCCAAGTTCCAATGGCCTGTCTGTCCCCTCCACTCAGCCAAATCCAAGGTCTCTTACTCAGCAGGCCAAGTGCTCTACCCCTGAGCTACAAGCCAGCACTGAAGTAATCTTTAAAACCTACATCAAATCATTCAACAAACTCTGCTCAGAACCTTCTATTGGCTTCCTAGAGTACAAGTGAAAGACCTACACACAGGAGGCTCAAGGTCTCTCTGTTCCACACCCCTCAGAGTTGACCTGCCCCGCCCAAGGGTGTTGACCTCCGCACTGCCCCTTGAGCGGCCCTGCCAGCTCCTGCCTCCCCCTCCCCCTCTTGCCTGGCCCTTCTCTGGTGTGCAGTTCTCTTTTGGAGAGGTACAGCTCGCAGCATCTGGCCTTTCAGTAAAGTCCCTTCTAAACTCTACCCTACATCTTAGCCCCAGGGGAATGAGGTATTCATGTTTACTGCAGTTCTGTTCCTACCAGCTACACAGAACAGCACCTAGCGTGTGGTACTTGTTTTTTGAGACAGGGTTTCTCTATGTAGCTTTGCATCTGTCCTCAAATTTGCTCTACAGACCAGGCTGGCCTGGAACTCACAGGGATCTGCCTCCCTCTGCCTCTGCGGGATTAAAGGTTTACGCCAGCCACCAGCGCCGGCCAGGCATCATGTAGCACTTCTAAGCAAGAGCTACTGAATGAATAAAAGAGAATACATAAACAAGGTCATTCTCATTCCAGTTGGAGACTTTGGGTTCAGCCAGCAAATCCTACTCAGTGAACCTCCACTCTCCAACAAACACACACCCCTACACCTGTCAAGCCACTTCTCCCTTCTGGGCCTTGAGGAGCCCATTAATTACTGTAAGCGCCTCACCAGCAAGGGCTGAGTCACTCCCCAGGGTCCTGACTAACCCTTTCTCCATCCCCAGGACACCCCCACCACACACACAGCTCCTTTCCCTTCCAGCATGATGGGAAAGCCAGAGCTCCCCTTGGAGAAAACAGAAAGGAACTGAATGACCAAGAGGAAAAGTCAGTCCTTCCTGGCTCAGCATTGAGAAAGCTCACGCTTCTCAGGAAGTCAGTACCTCTGAAAGTGAAACATTAATAGAAATATTACTGGAAAATACCAAACAGGAAGCAAAGGAAAATTCCATTGTGGAAGCAAGGTCCTCAGTCCATGTGCCTCAATGGTCTCAGCAAAGTGCTTCAGAATCAAAACATAGGAAGAAACGGAACTCAATCAGGCTGTCACCCTTCCTGCCAACTCAAGCTCTGGCCAAGTGGCCTCCCCACCCTGGCTTAGAGGGCACTGGCCTCAGAAGACAAGGCTGTCAGTCCAGCTAGAACTTGCAGAAGGGCAGGCAGGCTCTGCTCAAACTCTCCATCTGCAAACGGGTAATTCAGCGTCTTCCCCAAAGTGGGTCTGAGAAGCCAGTGAGTTACAGGCGTAAAAGTGACCATTGTGCTGTGGAATAATTACAAGATCACAGTACCAGTCACTCTTATGGGGTACAGGGAAATTACAGAGTAAACGACAAACAAAGCAGAACTCGGGTGAGAGATGAAATTGGAGGTGATACGGTACAGTGGTTAGAAACAGACTCTGGACCCAGCTCCAATCTCATCTCTGCCTTGTACAAGCAA